>JAANYP010004495.1:0-122500 GCA_020465985.1 Centrapalus pauciflorus | reverse complement strand
TACTTGTTTGGTGTTTGTAAGAATGTTATTTGTTATTTTAGTCTTTTAGACATTTAGATTATTATTTATTTGAGACTTTAAGTGTTTAACAATTAACATTAAGTTACATTTGCTTAATTGTTTTATTTCATTAAACAACATGAATCGCTTTTGGAATTTTTTTACCAAAATCTGAATTTTTATCAAATGGAAGAACTTCTAATATTTCTCCACAAAAATTCTACAAGTAATTGTTCAATTCAATTGGTGATACATAGTTGACTGACTATTAAATTTGCACCATAGAGAAAGAATTACTTATGTTTCAAAAATGATATAATAACTAATAACTTGTTTTCAAAAATTGAAACTCATAGAAAACAACTATAAAATATAATTTCTTTAAATTTGTAACGACTAATGAGTTGTAGTATTTACGCATTTCTTTTATTATGTAATCAAGATGAACTGACTTGACCCGACCCGAACTTTTGAGGTGTAACAATTTTATATAGAACTGCAAACATTCGTACTGTCACAACATGATCGATAAATTTTGACCCCAATAAAAAAAATTTCTGGATCCACCACTGGTGTCAGCGGCATGGAAAAACCAGAGACAACAATGCACAAAGGGAGACCATGAGGTGGTGGCGCAGAAGGACATGGAACCAACGTTGTAGGCCTGTAGCAGACCATGAAGAGGGAGACAATGAGGTGTTACTGGAGTTGATTGATGCTAATTAATGAATACTGAATCAACATGTCTGTTTTTTTACATACGTGTATATAAATACCAAATTACTACAAATTGAAAATGAAATGGTTTGATTCTATGTTATTACAAGATGAACCGATGTTAATAAAGATTAAACTTTTTACACAATTAATACTAAAATATATTAGACCTAGAACCCAAAAAAGATTCAATCAAATTTTCTACACAATTGATACTAATACATTATAGAAGAAAAGAACCTTAAAAACCTCTCTGAATTCCACCCGAACCAAACAGAAGCACGATAACAAGAAGGAAAATCAAGAAGTTACAAATGATCCGAACATTGAAATTTGGCCAGATGATAATTAACGAAGCAGTAGCTCTGATGATGTGCTTCGCCACGAGCAAAATCACATTCAACATAATGTTTGTCGCATCTAGTAGAAAGAGGCATCAAGAGGGCATGTGCGGTCTGCTTCGTATCAACAAAAGACAACAATTTATGATTTGTTCTAGTATGTATATATGCCCATAAAATTCTTAAAATCCAAAAAAATTCGCCAGAACTAGTAGTGAGCAGCGACGGGGAGTGGCATGAATAATGGAGACCATCTTTTAGTGAGTATTGAGATGAAAACATGGCTATTTTCGAGATAAAATGATGAAGGGGTGAAATGAGAAAAACTGATTTAGCATTGATGTTCCCAGAATGATAACAATTGAAAAAGATAACTATACACATCACATTAATATTACTTTGTAAACCATTAATATACTTGTATACTGTTATTGATATACGTAGTAATAAATTGAGATTGTTACCCCTCTTTAAATCAATGTAAAAAATATGGTTTGAAGTTTGTATATGAATCCTATATATATATATATATTTTTTTTTCACTAGAAGAGATTAAATTTTGATAATTTTAATTTGAAAGTACCAAGAAAGTTAAGATGGGTGTTCTGCCAAAGTACCATAATGCAGGGGGTTCAGGTGCAATTTCCTATGACTGGCTCTCTGCAATGTGCCTTGGTTTCTGCTAAATAAATCCGTGGCTATATCATAAATATATGTTTATGATTTGCATGTTTAACACCTTAATGGATATAAACTATACTTAATAGATCTAGAAAGAATGTAAATAATGATGTATTGATGAGAACCAATTATGATTTGATATGTAATTAAATTATGACCGTTAAAACATGAGTTGTGACGGTTACAATTACCAATCATGGTTATGTATTATACCACGATTGGTTCTTATCATTTTTACAACTATCTGTATTCTTACTAGATCTTAATTCTATAACTATATAAACAAATAAATTAAGCATCACATATACCTTACTTTTAAGAATATTTATATATACCAAGGGGACGTTTGGTTCGCGGATTTCCTGGGATTCCCTGGGATTTGCATTTAAAATCCTGTGTTTGGTTCGCAGATTTCAGTAAGGATTTGAAATCCCAGGATTTCTGAAATCCCTTCATTCTTTGTTATTTAAAATCTCAGCCTCCCTCCTAGGATTTTAAATCCCAGTTACCTTACATTTTTCAGATTAACAAATTTTTCCTAAAAGATAATGAAGATTCTTTGACAAAATCCTGACAAATGTAAATGCTGCATAATGCAAATCCTTTGACAAAATGCAAATCCCAAGGAAAAAAATCTGCGAACCAAACGCCCCCCAAGTGTTTAAAATTTCACCTTTTATTTTGTATAAATTGTAAATATGAATATGATGAAGAACTTTAATTTATTTCTACTAAATTATACCAAAATCAAATACAACTAGCATCCCCTTCAGCACATATGCTAGAAACCTGGAATGTAATTTGAAAAAAAAAAACACTTTTAAGTATTTAAAAGTTAAAACTTTAATTCATGTTCCATTAATAGTGTAAGGTTAGGATGCCAGGTTGTTTCGAAAATTTGAAGCGAAATTTGATGAACGTGAGAAATAACAATAGTGGATATGTGCTTGACGGTTTGCCTCGTTGCATCTCATATGGGCTAACTATAAGTATGATAATGGACGATCTAATATACATTTTGTTTGGCTAACCAGAATAATATCATCCGCTTTAACAAGTCAATCTGGAATTCCATAAATACCTAACAAATACATAAACATATGACAAAAGTTAATATGCATCCACAATCAGTTATATTATCTTTTTGCATTTAGTTAAGTTGTGATCTTTTTCTTTTATATATCATAAAAAATTACTTAAAGAAAATGGAGGTTTGACTTTATTTTTTAAAGCAAGAATGTATATGGTGATGCGGTTGGATAGCCATATAACTCAAATAAATGACCAATAAGAAGTATCGAGGAACGTTTTGTTCACTGAATCTGATGGAATTGTAATGAAAATGTTATTCTAATGTGCTGTTTGACAGTAAAAATGAATGGGATGAAGATTTCTTTTTTTTTTTTTTTTTTTAAATACATCACTTTTGAAGGAATCTATTTTCCTTGAGTTAGTGCCATGAAATTCAAATTCCATTCCAAAGATTTTAACAGTTCTAAGATCAAACCATAGGTTTCATCTTCACCAGCCTCCATTTCTATTCCAACAGATTCCAGTCCT
This sequence comes from Centrapalus pauciflorus, assembly GCA_020465985.1. NCBI lineage: Eukaryota > Viridiplantae > Streptophyta > Magnoliopsida > Asterales > Asteraceae > Centrapalus > Centrapalus pauciflorus. The sequence goes on along the minus strand of JAANYP010004495.1, from coordinate 119,201 downwards.
TCCAGAATTTCGTTCCTTGACATATTGCACTCCAGGAATAAACATTCTGCGAACCAAACGCCGTCTAAGAGTATAGGAGTTTATATATTAAGTTTAAGAAAACGTTTTAAATAATATTTTAAAGTTCCAATGCCTTACAAATAATTCTTATATATTATTTTTTTTGAAAGATAATACTTTTATTACTTCAAAACCAATATCCAAGTTGAATATCCCAACCCATCCGGTTTACAAGATAATTGTAATAGGGTAATTCTATATGCACACCCCTTCTATTGTTAATCACACACCCTCCTTCTTAATGTGAGAGGAGATTAACTTTAATCATTGGGTCTCACGTTATTAACAAATATCATGTGAGTAAGGATGTGTGATTAGTAAAAATTAAGGAGAAATGTATGTACATATATAGCAATGTGCTTGTAATATTTCATTTGTTTAACAAATGTGTTCGGCTACTCATGGAATTGATAGGATGTATCTTAATATGTTCAACCATAAATAACCACTTAAATTTGGTAGATGTATTTAATGGTTGATACTTAAAATTTTAAATGATGTCTTAAATTCTACTTTCGTACGCTTTCATTTTCTTTAAGGTTTAAAAATGCAAATAAGTTTTCTAAATGTACTTAGGTACAATAATAATTTACTTTAATATTGAGTGTGTTTAGTTAATGGAAATTTTCAAATTTTAGTTTTACTTTTAAGAAAAACCAAAACTTTCTTACTTAATAAAAATTCCTTAAATTTTTAATTCACTTTTCAAGATACCATTTTTCATACTCTCTATCTCTTACTTTTCTATTAGCTAATAGCTATCTTATATTTACTAATTTACTTAAAAATATTTTTTTCCTCTCTCTTCATTTTCTATCACATATCCAATATTTCTTATTTTATAATCACATATCCCATCTTTTTTAAAACTAAAACTTCATAATTTAAACAAATTTTCATTTTTAATAAAAACTCTTGTTTTTTTTCTTCAAAACTATAAATTGAAAACTGACTAGTTTTCATTAACTTAACACATTGTATTCTAAAAGTATATTAAAGCAGAATTGTTATAAAATTTCTACTCAAACGATTTGATGGAATTTGGTTGCTTGTATGATTTTAGGATTTTGATTTTTGAACCTTCACTAGAAAAAAAGGTGGGCTTTACTTGCTGGAATACTGGCTCAATAAACATGGGCCACGATGATAACTAACGAATCGTTATATCCATCTTTAAACATTAAAATACCATTATAAATTCGTGATGGATTATTAGTTTTTTGTTACAAATATATTTTACCATTATAAATGTATGTATTTGTAATTTAGAAACTGATAGATTAGATAAAATATCATTTTCTCTTTACATATATCGTTATACGGAACAAGAACATGAACAATCAAATCCATATGATAAGTTATGGATTATTAAAATGTCAATACCGAAAAAAATACATTATTTTTTATTTTCGTGATTAAGTCTCTAGAATTTTTTTTTTCTTTTTAGATATTAGAAATTATGAATTATATTGATTTTTTTTTATTTTAAAAATAATAAATTGTAATTATCTTTTTAGCTGGAACATAATGATGTCATATGACAATTTGTATTATCTCATTATTATATAGATGATAATATCAATATGTTTGGTCAAAATTACCTCCAACAATCTAAAGCCTTATCCTCTGTAATATTTATCTTGTTTGGTTTTCCAATTTTTCTGGAATGACAAGGTATATTATTAGAGATGATAAAAAATTCCGAATTCGACGTGGAACCCGACATCCTAAATCGTTTTGACCGGCGAATTCTCAAGATGATCGGGGATGGGAACGGAGATGAGTAATACCCGACATCTAAAACCGGGGACGGAGGCAGAGATGAGTTACCCCTCGGGTACCCGTACCCGAAACATAATATAAGTATAAACAATATATATTATATATAAATACTTGAATATTGTAGATGAATATCATAGCTAAATGCATATATAAGTAGTTAAATGATTAAATATTATAGGGATAAATGTGCAAAAAAACCATCAACTTGTCAGTTTTTTGTGATTAAAACCCCAAATTATTTTTCGTTGCATAGAAAACCCTGAACTAACTAAAAATCAGTAATCGGTGTTTTATCAATAGGTTTAGGTTGATACCGGTTATTAATCCTACGTAGACCGATAATAACCTACGTAAAATAAATTTTAATTGTTGAAACCGGTTGCCAAGTACTACACGTTATTTAAACTCCCGTTGATAATTTTTAACTGTAATTTGTAAACAGGAATACATTATCAACGAGTATTTAAATGATGTGTAATACTTGGCAACCGGTTTTAACAATCAAAATTTATTCCATGTAGGATTAATAACTGGTTTCAACCGGTTACTCATTGATAAAATCTTGATTTACTGATTTTTAGTTAGTTTGGGAATTCTATGCAACGAAAAATGGTTTGGGGTTTTAATCACAAAAAGCTGACTCAATTGGAGGTTTTTTGCGCAATTATCCCAATATTATATATATGATAAGTATTTTGGGATAATTGTGCAAAAAAAAAAAACCCCAACTTGTTAGTTTTTTGTGAACCCCGAACCATTTTTCGTTGCATAGAAACCCCCGAACTAAATTAAAATCAGTAAATCAAGGTTTTAGCAATTGGTAACCGGTTGAAACCGATTATTAATCTTACGTGGACTAGTAAATAACCTACGTGGTATAAATTTTAATTGTTGAAACCGGTTGTCAATAGTACTCCACATCATTTAAACCCTCGTTGATAAATTTTAATTGTAATTTTTAAACGGCATTGCATTATCAACGTGGGTTTAAATATACATGAATACTTAAATTTTGTATATATATTGTATTTAGTTCGGGGTATTCTATGCAACGAAAAATGGTTTGAATTTTAATCACAAAAAACTGACAAGTTGGGGGGTTTTTGCACAACTATCCCTAATATATTATATGTGTATTATATAAAAATGTTTAAAGATATATGAATACTTTAATATTGTGTATATATTGTATTTGTATACTAATCACATGTATCTTTCTTGTTCACCATTGTATTTTTTATTTGATGTAATTTTAAGATATTGTATTGTCAAAATAAGATTAAGTATATATTTGAACTTAAACTTGTATTTAAGTGTTAACTTTCACACTTCAATACAATTACGACTAGCATACATCTAATATATATCGAAAGGTCGTATTACTATACTAATTAATTTAATGTCAATTAAATTGATTCTTTTGTAGGAACTCTATTACATTAATACTATTTCGAGTCTTATGTTTTCTTTTTGACATTGCAATTATATTTTACTTTATATAAAAATGTTGCATCGTTATAACAATTTTTATTAGATGGTCGATCAATGAATATTTTTTGTGTAAAGTTATTAATCTAACGTTATATTAAGTAAATACGTAAATGTAAATATTTTATGTCCAATCTTTCTATTTCATAAGCATTAATTATAAAATACATCATAAATTTAAGCGGGTAAAACTCCCCGAATACCGCCGGGGATCCCGGTTACCCGTCGAGGACGGGGATGGGGATGTGAAATAATTTCCCGGTGTGGACACTGTTGGGGATGGGGACGAGTTTTCAAAGTCGGGATCGGGGACGAGAAAAAGTGTCCCCGGTAATATCCGACCCCGTTGTCATCTCTGTATATTGTTAAATAAACATACGAGGTACATCAAAACTTTTTGATCCGAAAGTTGCAGATAATTTGTTTTAAAAATTAATATAACTCTAATCTTAACAAATATATGCAATGTTGTTTATTGTTTTAACGTGGACACTGTTAGATGAAGCTTAAGGAAATAAAATTAATATATTATAATGATTAAAAAATAAAAAGTACCAAAGAAAATATTTTGTTTATACTATATTCAATATTGCAGAATTTTGGTAAGGAAAATTTATATACTTAGACGGTATTTTATTTTGTGTTGTGAACGAGATTATTAGTTTATTATGTTATAATAACGCAAATAATTGGTTTAAAGTGTTTGGATTGCATGCGTTAATAAGTGATTATTTGCGTTTAGAGTTAATCTTACCACACTTTTTCATAAGTTAAAAAATGTAGCTTGTTTGCTAAATAAGTTATTATTCGGTCATTTTGCAAGTTAAAACGCAAATCCAAACACTTTAAAAACTGATTATTTGCTAATTATGATAGCAAACAGCAGAAGTTAAACCAAACACTACATTTCTGATAGCACTTTTTGTTACAACTATTATTTGATTATTAGTTTACAAAACACTATAGTACTTTTTCAAACGGAAATCCAAACGCCCAATTAAAAATATTATTTCACACGTACGTTGAAAATCTTAACTCAAAAGAGTTTGATGAGATACGTTCAAATCCCACATTCCCACTAACAACTTCCTATATTTATCATCATTTTATCCGACCATAGTCACCAAATTTGACCAACAAAATATTATTAATTATTATTTGACATTTGCTGTTTTATAGCAAGTTTTCTGTAATATCAATTAAAATTTATATCTTATCGATAAATAAATATTCTTTTATATAAAATCAAAGATTAATTCATTAGGTTCGTTAGTACGTAGATGATAGATCCCATTCCATGTTACTAGTGACTTAGTGAGCTTTTAGCCCTTTTGTTTTTGAAGAATTCAAATACTTTTAAGTATTTAAAATTGTTTTAGCCCTTAAGGGGTTAATAGATTGAAGGGATAATTGCGCAAAAAACCTGTAACTTGTCAGTTTTTTTGTGATTAAAACTTCAAATCATTTTTCGTTGCATAGAAAACCCCAAACTAACTAAAAATCAGTAAATCAAGGTTTTATCAATGGGTAACCAGTTGAAACCGGTTATTAATCTTACGTGGACCGGTAAATAACCTACGTGGAATAATTTTTTAGCTGTTGAAACCGGTTACCAAGTATTACACATCATTTAAACCCTCGTTGATGATGTAATCCTGTTTAAAAATTATCAACGGGGGTTTAAATGATGTGTAATACTTGACAACCGGTTTCGACAATTAAAATCGTAGGTTATTTACCGGTCCACGTAGGATTAATAACCGGTTTCAACCAGTTATCCATTAAAAAGACCTTGATTCACTGATTTTTAGTTAGTTTGGTGTTTTTCTATGCAATGAAAAATGGTTTGGGGTTTTAGTCACAAAAAACTGACAAGTTGATGATGTTTTGTGAAATTATCGCTAGATTGAAAGGTGAAAAAATGTAATGCATGAGAATGAGTATTTTCAAGGTAAAAATTTTTAAACAAATTATTTTACAGGTCTCATGATCGTTGAGCGACAAAAAGAATAAGTGAATGGAGTCTTTGAAAGGTGGGTGAGCCGAGGAGAGGGGGGGGGGGGGGGGAGAAAGCCCGGGACCCATGGGCGGACTTAGCTTGAGAGGAGGGGTAGCCCGTGCAACGGGTCCCTCCCAAATAATCTCGTTTCGTAGTAAAAAAATTTATATGTGCAACCGGTGAATTTTTATGTGTGCAACTTATATTCAAAATTTATGTGTGTACACCTTTATTAAAAGAATTTTAATACCTATAAAAAATTGATTGACTAAATAAGTAAATAAATAATTAATACATTAAATTAATAAATAAACAACATCCAATCATATTTCTAAAATTGAAACCCAATAAATCCAATATTAATTTTAAACTCATTAACCCAATATCTTTTTTAAACCCAATATTAATTTTAGTCCAAGTTCTCATACAATAATAATTTTACTTAAAAAATATATGCCCAAACCAAATTTTAATTGTGAATTTGTAATTTGTGTTTAATTTGATCCTTATTACTTGAATTTAGGTTTTAATTGTGAATTTGTGATTTGTGTTGAACAAAGTTTAAGTTTTTAGTTTTAAATTTTTTTGATTGAAAGTTTAAAGTGTGTAATTTGTTAATTGTAGGATTAATGGATAAATTTGTGTTTTTAATTTCTTTAATTGTTAATTTGTTAATTTGCAACCGCCACTGTTAAAATATATTTTTCTAAGATAAAGTTGGTAGAGTCGGATTTACGGAATCGGATGAGTGATTAATTTTTGAATGGTGCTCTGATAATTGTGACTGTAACACCCTACTTTTATGACTAATGCCACATGGGACTTATAGTCCACGTCATCCAATCATAGACAACATCATCAAGGGTTAAACAGCTAATTACTACCAACATTATCATCAAGCATAAAGCAACATGGGACGGGAACCAACCCCCGTCGGTAATGTCAGTCAACCACAACGTAAGTATAGGTTACAGTCATCCAAAAGTCATTGGCTCATAAGCCAAACCACAAAATAACAAGACTACTTACGAAAGTAGTCACTAACTACTGTCCACGTGGCGGGTCTCGGCTACTGCCCGCTGTATCCCTAGCCTCAGTCCTCGTACCTGAGATCCACAGTTAAAACAACAGTCAGCGGAAAGCTGGTGAGTTACTATAAACAACTTTAAAACAGTTTATAAAATAGTTAGCACAATATAACGACTAATAATCAACATGCGGCCGGCCTCAACTGCCTGACACCTCATCGGGAGCGACCCGGCACAGCCTGCATAGCCCACTCCACAAAGTAGTGGGTTGTCAGGTCCACTGAGTTGGGAATGACCCAACAGGCCTCTCTACTCTGCGTATAGCAACAATACGCGCGATCCACGTGCTCTGCTCTGTGCTAACAAATGTCAACGTATAAAAGGATCCACATCGGACCCGGATAATAAACAACAAGTAAGTAACTCACCTGAAGCACGACTATAGTCTCGCTATCAATGGCAGCCTCTACAAGTCCCAGGTCTAGCTACGAACCCTGGCAACAATAAATACAACTACACTGTAACGACTAGCTACTGAACTCATGACAACTATACTATTAGACTCGATAGCTCAACACGAATCAATAAGCCAAGACACACGAGCGCGGCCAGAAGCGCGGCCGTGACCGCGGTCGCGGGCTCCCCGTCGCGGCCAGTCAACGCGGGCGCGATGACCCCGCGCTGCCTCTTTTTGTCGCGGCCGGGCTCATCCGAGCACGCCCGTGCTCGTCCGACCCGCGACTAACATCTCGGTCGCGTTCCACTACTAGCGACCACCTTTAGTCGCCTCACCCTGATCGCGGGCGCGACCAGGGGAGCTCGGCCACGATGCGGCGACGAACAGAGCAGGTTATGCTCTGTTTCTGGTTCAGCCATGGAGTTTTCATCTCCAACTTCGACTCCATACATAGCAGGGGTTATTAACCAGCCCCATGCTCAACTAATACAACTAACTATTAATCATAACAATTCAACTTATTTCTAGAGCAATCCCTAACCTTGATTCCTCTTTTCTTTCTTGAATTTGAGCTCCGAGATGAAGTTAGAATCGATTCCTTTGCTTGGCTACTTTTAATCTCTCCTTGGCTCCTTCTCTTATCTTTTAACTGAATATACACACATACGAATTCTCATGAACTGATGAAATGGATAAGGAAGTCATCACTCAACCTATATATACGTTTCCGGTCCCGAACTCAATTAAAACGGGTACGATACTCATTAATCACTGGGTAAGCTTCCGTTAACCCAATTAATCTCGAATTAATAACTCGGGTTTAGAATGTCAATTAACTCACTAAAACAACCCCAAATCTCTAATTATTATTAAACCGGTTATTATCTCAACCGACTGAAATTACACGTAATAGCAATCTACTTTACCTATTTACGTGCAATTAATCAATTATAATTTACCAACTCATCAAGACAACTCTTAAAGCCAATAAATAAATTACACGTACCTGCTGCTAGATTCCGGGTGTTACAGTGACTCTCTAAGAGGTAATTTCTTAACTTAATAACTTATATTTCTTAATAATTGTATTTATATGCATATTTTTTTTGTTATTTTAAGATTATATGTTTATTTTAAATTATAAATTTTTGTGTGTTGACCAGACCCGATTAAAATAATCATTTTTTATTTTTGAATTTTGAATTGAACAAAAATTTGTGCAACGGATCCATTTGGTGACTGGGTCTTCCACTGCCGGGACCAAGGTGGGGGTGGTGTGGCCGACAACCTCCCTCTGATGTGTCAAAGCCAAAGCAGAGCCGTCACATGGATATTGGAGGCCCTGTACACATGCATACATATGATATAGACTATTCATTACGAAAAAATTTTAATAGTAGATTACTCATTTTGCAACTGGGTTTTAATATCTAAATTAGATGTCGTGAATAGCAAATTTTATGTGTTTGTATATTCAATGAGACTTCTAAAATGGTATATAATATGCTTAAAACGAAATAATGATTAATGAAAAATTAATATTCAAAGTACTTCGTTGGATACTCCGATCATTTTTACAATTGTGAGGCCCTACGAAATCGGAGGTCTTGTCATCCTGTGTGGTCGACCTTCTCGCACGCCCTAAAAGACGGGCCTAAGCCAAAGAGGTTTCGTCCCGTATGTACCCATTGCTCTTATGTATTATTGATATGTGTAATTCTCATTTGAACAAATTTAGATGCGAGTTTTTAGAAATTAGAATTGTCTTTTTTGGGATGAGAACACCGAAATAAGGGCAAACGGAGTACCCACCCGCGTATGAGCGGCCTTTGCCACATCGGCAACACGCCGGCGGCTACACCGCCCCCAGCATGCGGCCCCGCCGAAAACCGGCCCGCTCCGGCCTTCCAACTCCGCGCGACCTTTCTTGTTCTTCATCTTATATATATATATATATATATATATATATATATATATATATATATATATATATATATATATATATATATATATAGAGTCAGGTTCAAAAAAGTACCTCTCGAAATCAAATGCACCCGAAGGTACCAACCTTAAAAAACTTTTTTTTAATTTTTTTTCTCATAACTATGTTTAAATTAATGTTATACACATGATATATGAATTTCACATACATTCACACTTTCTGTGTCTTTAAAAATAATGTGAATGCTCAATGCATATTTATGTGAATGGTCATCCATGTGAATGGTCATTTCACACAATGTGAATGGTGTGAATGACCATTCACATGATCTTTTTTTACCATTCACAAGATTTATGATGTTGCTCCTTTTGAAAAAAAGTCTTATAATATTGTCTAATACATGTTTATTCAAAAAAAATATATGTGAATGATCATTCACATTAGGGTACGCTGGAATCTCATAGGTACGCTGATGAACCTGATTCTATATATATACATATATATATATATATATATATATATATATATATATATATATATATATATATATATATATATATATATATATATATATATATATATATATATAATCCTCTATAACTAATACATTTATTTACACACTATTTTTACAACTACAACATATCTCTTCGTAATTTTTAAATTTTTAGTTTCGTAATTTTTTTTAATTTTGTTTCGTAAGTTTTTAGTTTTTAGTTTTTAGTTTCGTAATTTTATATGTAAGTTTTTACATATTTATGAAATTAATTATTTTAGTTTTAATTGTTTTGTTAATTAGAATGAATATATTTTAAAAAAAAAAATAAGAAAGATGGAAAGGTTTAGAAAGATAGGTATTTCCAAGTTAGAAAGATGGGGAAATGTGGAGAAAGAAAAGCTGATGTGACGCTGAGGTGTACAAAAAGATGAGTTTGGGAAAGATATGTATACCCTCCACTCTAAAGACATAAACACTCCTTGAATAGTTCATACTGGCATTACTATAATACATTAAAATGTCTTAACTTAGACATGTATTTCAACAAGTCTTTTAATGTTGACGAAATACTTTATCGTTTTCTTCACCGATGTCAAAATTATTTTTTCAGGGGTATTTGCGCAAAAAACCTTCAAGTTAGATCAGTTTTGTGATTAAAACCTCAACCATTTTTCATTGCACAAAGACCCTTAACCAGTAAATTCTCACGGAATTTGGGTATTACAAGTTGTAAACGATTGAAAGTCATATGCCACTATTGACAAGTCATCAGTGACCACTGAAATTTTGCCGAAAAAAATAAATTCCAACAAAAAAATATTAATGTGAACAAAGAGATTAACAGTAAATGTATATTTGAATCATAAATTCCAACAAAAAAAATACTAATCGGAAACAAAAGGTTGGTCAGCATATTGCAACCGATTCATCATGTTACAAGTCAATTTTTTTTTTTTAAAAAAACCCCATATTTTGATAAGTTTTAAGCAGTTGGGGGGGGGGGGGGGGGGGGGTTGGTATAATGAAAAATGATTGGGAGTTTTAATTACAAAAATGGTCCAACTTGAAGGTTTTTTGTACAAATATACCTTTGTTTTATAAATCAATGTTATGATACTTGCAAACCAACCAAATGATAAACATTCATATTTAGAGTGTGATTGGATTTGCGTTGGAAAAAGTGTCACAGTGTTTTAGTTACTAATAATCAGATTATGATTGTAACAAAAAGTGTTGCCGGATATTTATTGTTTGATTTAGCTTTTGTTGTTTGGTATCACAATTATCATATAATATTTTTTAAAGTGTTTAGATTTGTGTGGTAGGATTAGTTATAAACGCAAATAATCAATTATTAATAAATAGTGATGTTTGTACAAAAAAAACCCTTAAATTTGATCATTTTTGTAATTAAAACTCACAATCATTTTTCATTGCACAAAAAAACCCCAACTAACTAAAATTTATTAAAATGTGGTGTTTTTTTATAAAAAATTGACTTGCAACTTGATAAATTGATTGCAATCTGCTGACCAACTATTTGTCTCCGACAAACCTTCTTTCCAGCAAACTCGTTTGTCTGTGTTTATGTTTCAAATTCACAATTTCTTGTTGATTTCTTTGTTCAAATTTGTATTTTTAGTTGGAATTTACCTTTTCGGAGAAATTATGATGGAAACTGATGACTTGTCGACGGCGGCCTACGACTTTCAATCGGTTACAATCGGTAATATTTCAGTTTCGTAAGATTTTGCCGGTTTGAGGTTTTTTGTGTAATGAAAAATAGTTATGAGTTTTAATCACAAAAATAGTCCAACTTGAAGGTTTTTCCATAAATACCTAATAACATAAAACCAAACACCTCTCACAGTCAAGAGATTGATCACACATGACATAGTGACATACCCCTCTAGATTGAGGGTGACATATTTGACTAGTACTACCAAGTGGTTCATGGAAATATGGAATGATGGAATTATAAAACAAAATGGAACATCAATTATCAAGTTTTAAGTCTACATTTTGCCCCACCTTTTATAGCCATTAAAAGGATGTTTCACATACCTCCTGTTAAATTGGCAAAAATAATTAAGGAAGGGTTATACTCTTTGGACCCCTTCTCCACACACATCTTTTGGTCAACCACAACACACATCCATGGGGGTCCAATGAGATTTTAGGGGGTCCAATTAGACCACCCCTTAAGAAAATAATCATTTATTCTATAATGGTATGATGATTATTGAATGTGGAGCTATTACATTATTCAAGAATATCATGATAGAATGATTGACACAGATGAGAAAAAGAGTCAATACATTGATTTTTATTTTTATTTTAATTTAAATTAACATTTTTTTTATTTTTCAATCAATAATAGTAACTGATAATCTATAAACATGTTTGGAAGGTCACCAACAACTTTTCAATTATTAAAAATAGTAACACCATATTTTTATCAATAACATTAGCATGTTAAATTAAAATTTAATTTAGAGTAAATTACATAAATGGTCCCTGTGGTTTGCATAAAACTTTGGATATGGTCATTGTGGTTTCAATTTTGCATAAACGGTCCTTATGTACACTGTTTACTTGCAAAAATGGTCCCTCTGCCGTTAACTTTAACAATCAAATGGTTAAATCTTTTATAGTGACCATTTTACCATTTTCTTTGATAATATTTTGGTCCATCAAGTTTGTAGTTCATTTTAGTTTTGGTCCCTCAAGTAACTCATTTATTATTATTATTATTATTGTTTGAGTAAATTACATAAATGGTCCCTGTGGTTTGTGTAAAACTTTGGATATGGTCCATGTGGTTTCAATTTTGCATAAACGGTCCTTATGTTCACTGTTTACTTGCAAAAATGGTCCCTCCGCCGTTAACTTTAACAATCAAATGGTTAAATGTTTTATAATGACCATTTTACCCTTTCTTTGATAACATTTTGGTCCCTCAAGTTTGTAGTTCATTTTAGTTTTGGTCCCTCAAGTAAATTTTTTTATTTAACTCATTTATTATTATTATTATTATTATCATAATTATTATTATAACTATTATTATTGTTATTATTATTTATTATTAATTTAACTTTTTGCATATTTTTTTTTTGAAAGGCAATTATATTAATCAACAAAACAATTATGGCTCCAAGATGGAGACATAAGGTAAAAAGCCACAACATTACAATGAATAAAGCAGTTTAGTCTCCCAACATGATATTCCTCCCATTAGAGCAGGTCCCAAAATCAGCAGTAGTTGATCCAATCAAAGCCAAAAAGGATCCAAGCCTGAGTCAAAATATCTGGCCAGCAATAGCTTTGAGCACTTGTCAACTCCTTCCAAATAACTCTGAACAATTCAGACCAGCAAAACTGCAGCGATGATGCGAGTGTCGTTAACCCGTCAAAAATAACCACTAAATACCTTAGAAGCTAGGGTAAGTAGGGATCGTATCCACAGAGAGCGAGAGGTTAAATGCACGTATTCGAGCGACTAGCGTTGTAAAATAATTAATTTCGAAAGATTGATTTGGTTGTAAAAAGGTGATTGCTTTGATTTATAAAACTAATTACTTGCGAATTTTGTGAAAAGAAAACTTAAGAAGATTGTTTGATTGAATAAAATACGAAGACAACCATTCCCGGATTCCACACCGCGCTTTGTGTTTAATTTATGAAAACGATTTGGAGATTACATAGACATAATCTTTGTTGGAATTATTATTAAAGCCATTACGTGATCTTGGGCATAGCGCGTGACACGTTTGATTACTCGTCTTAATTAAATAATTAACTCGGCACGAATAATAAAATGTCTACGAACTATCTTGCGAAACGCAACAACAAAATAATAATCATTCGTTTACAATCAAAATATAAATAATAAAAACCATGTAAACTTAAAGTAATCGTTCATAAAGTAAAACTTAGCGATGTGCTTCCTCCGAGAATGATTATGACGAGCTTAGCCGGACATGGTTGATGCAACGTTCAAGAGTTGTGGATTCATCGCCGTAGATTGACTCGTGTGTTCTTCGTACGTATTTTCGCTCAAACAGGGTTCTTTTCCTTAGCCTTCTCCTCCAAAAAACGATTCTTAAACTTTGAAATATGACTTGGTATTTATAGGAAAAGATGGAAAAACCCTAAAAACGGCCGTCTATTATTTTAATGGGTTGGGCGCAGCCGTAGGCGCAGGCCTGCGCCCCCCCCTGCGCCCCTCTGTATAATCCGTATTTTTGAGAATTAATTTCTTCTGTTGAACCCTCGGTCTGGGCGCAGGGCTGCGCCCCTCTCTGCGCCTGGCTCTGAAATTTCGTCCTTTTTTTCATCATTTTAAACCGGATTTTGTTTTCCTGCATAGGCACAGAATTTATTTAATAGCGGCACATTCTATAACATTTTTGCATTAAAAACAACTCTTTTACACTTAATAAACATGGTAAATTATAACCCGATCAAACTTCCCCAACTTAATTCTTGATCGTCCCGAGCAAGCAACGAAAATCAGATTTTTAAAACATCGGGTTTATCAAGCGTACAAAACATAATTAACTCATTTAAACAAACACTAGCCTTCATAGATGTATTGAAACTCACAGACACAAACAGAATGTGATTCAGATATATCGTGATGTTTCTTGGATAGTTGTTCCAAAATTCCTCACCACTATTATCCTTTTAGCTCAAGGTTACAGAATTGAATTCACGTGGGTCACTGGACCATCTTTTTCCTCGATGCATGACTTGAGCTACTAATTTTTTTTCTTCTTTTTGTTCTTTTCATGCAATGTCTATGTTTTTCGTTCAAGTTTACTATGACTTTCTAGATGATCCGTGTAACAGGATTTGGGTCAGCCGCTCCCAGACCAGTTGGTCTTAGGGGACTAGGCATGATGGTACCCTTCAGACTTAATCTCCTGAATCAACTAGGTCACACTTGAATTGAGGCTTTATTCGTGTTCGCTTCCTCCCCCTTATTGCATGAATAATTAGCGGCTATTGGAATCCTGGTTAATTATCACTCGCTTCACACAATATATCCTACTTCAACTCGATTCACTTCCTTGAATTTAAACATCTATGACTCGTGGTGTTATATTTAAACTCATATAATTACGTCTTTTTTTCTTGAAACCGACCTAACTAACATCATCATATTTAAGTTGCAAGCTCAACCATAAAAAATTATCGGGTTAATTGATCGGATCTTTTACGGCTCGCTTTTCACACAATCTTCTTAAAAGGAAACACATTTATTCAATCAACGTAATGCATGCAAAAACAAAAACAATAATAAAGATACTAAAGCATAAAAACAATAATTCATCCTACTTAAAGAGAGGAACGGAAGAACCTGACTACCGCGGTGGAGGTTGTCCGAAGTTGCTGTCGTAGAACTCACTGAAAGGCCCATCATCTTCTCGTGCTAGTAATTTTCTTCAAACTTCCCCAACTTGAGTTGAAAACTCAAGTTTAACTGAGATCAACACTAACAATGGCACCTTAAATCTTTATAAGTGAGTTATTTGACCAAAAAGTTGTCATTTTTAGTAAATTTTTTCTCGGTTTCACGATATATAACATATAAAGCATAGTGTGAAGCATAATGCGTCCCCCTTCCCCAACTTAAAGAATTGGGGCGTCCTCGGCACAAAAATAATTATGAAACAAGAAACATTTACGAAGAAATGAAACAACACATGTAGCATCTAAGTATTGAATATTCAAGCATGTGCAATTTAGTATTGGTGCAACACACATTTTGCTAGGAATTGCCCCTCCCTAACGTAAGTATATTCCTTTTAATTTCCTCCAAGCTCAATGGTCCCGAATGTGCAAATTTTTTCCCCAACTTAGTTGGTTACCGCATGTGACATTTTGTAGTAAAGTCAAGCTCAAACGCAGCTAAGTGTTTTAAAGGACGATTTAAGAAATACTAACAATAAGAACTAAATATAACTAAATAAACGAAATTAAAGCACACTTTCGTGGTGAAAAACGATTGCACTTAGCATGTGCAACAAGCCTTTAAACCCCTCAGTAGCCTGAGTGGACGAGTTATAGTCTCGTGAGGGTTTCTATGGAACACACCCACAAAGTTCACTGGATTGCCTTCCAGCAAGCGCTAAGTTTAATGTCTTCAGCCAGACATTTTGGAACTCTTTAGTATTTAAGTGATATCTTCCAAGACCATTGTCTCAGATGATATAACTTCATTGTCAGCCCATTGTACAAATAATTTTAATCTGTGTCCGTTTACTTTAAACGGCTCACCACCTTTTTGATCTATTATTTCAACCGCACCATAGGGGAAAACGTTAGTCACTGTGTATGGGCCTGTCCACTTACTTTTTAATCTGCCTGGGAAGAGCCGCAGGCGTGCGTTAAATAGCCAGACTTTGTCACCTTTATTAAACACCTTTCGTTTAATTATTCGATCGTGGAAAGCTTTTGTTTTTTCTTTATATATTTTAGAACTTTCATAAGCTTCCTTGCGAATTTCTTCTAATTCGTTCAGTTGGTGTTTTCGATTTATACCGGCAGCCGTGAAGTTAAGGTTTGCATTTTTAATGGCCCATAAGGCTCGGTGTTCTAACTCCACCGGAAGATGACATAATTTCCCATACACTAGTTTATAAGGAGACATACCAATAGGGGTTTTATACGCTGTACGATACGCCCAAAGTGCATCATCTAATCGTATTGACCAATCTTTCCTATCGGGTCGTACTGTTTTTTCTAATATTCGCTTAACCTCCCTGTTAGATACCTCTACTTGTCCACTAGTTTGTGGGTGATATGGGGTAGCTATCTTATGTGTCACTCCATAATGTTTAAGTAGTTTGCTAAAGTACATATTTTTGAAATGAGAACCCCCATCACTAATTATAGCTCTAGGAATTCCATGACGAGAAAATATATTACGTTTAACGAATTGGCAAACTACTTTGTGATCATTGGTTCTTGTGGCTTCGGCTTCTACCCATTTAGAGACGTAATCAACTGCCACTAGGATGTATTCGAAACCATATGACTTAGGAAAGGGTCCCATAAAGTCTATGCCCCACACATCAAAAATCTCTACTATAAGAATTGGTGTCATAGGCATTTGGTCTCTTTTTGAAATACCTCCTATCTGCTGGCATCGTAGGCATGACTTAACAAACTCGTAGGAGTCCTTAAAGATGGTTGGCCAAAAGAATCCACTTTGTAGGATTCGATGTCCTGTCTTTTTAGCACTAAAATGGCCTCCACATGCATACGAGTGACAATGATTTAAAATATCATAATGCTCATTATCTGGAACACATCGCCGGATAATCTGATCTACTCCAATTTTGAATAAATCCGGCTCCTCCCAAATGTACTGTTTAGTTTGAGAGAAGAAATACTTTCTTTGATGTGAATTCCAGTGGTTTGGGGTTTTCCCTGTGACAAAGTAATTTACTAAGTTAGCGAACCAAGGCACTTTTGCGACGAACAATAATTGTTCATCTGGGAAATTGTCCCGAATGGAGTCCAGCATATCAGTGGTGATTGCTGGCAGTCTCGATAGATGGTCTGCTACTACATTTTCTGAGCCCTTTTTATCTCTGATTTCTAAATCAAATTCTTGTAGCAACAGTATCCAACGAATTAGTCGTGGCTTAGCATCTTTCTTAGCCAAGAGGTGTCGTAAGGCACTATGATCGGAATACACAATTACCTTAGCTCCCCAGACGTAAGATCTAAACTTATCTAACGCATATACTACTGCAAGCAATTCTTTTTCAGTGGTTGTGTAATTAATTTGAGCTTCAGAGAAGGTTTTACTTGCATAGTATATTACCACTGGCTTTTTGTCCACTCTTTGACCAAGGACGGCACCTACTGCATGATCGCTGGCGTCACACATGATCTCAAAGGGTTGAGACCAATCAGGTGATTGCAGAATTGGTGCCTCTGTGAGCTTCATTTTTAATGTGTTAAATGCCTCTGCACAGTCTTTATCAAAATTGAACGGTGCGTCTTTTAGGAGAAGGTTACATAGGGGTTTGGATATGGCACTAAAATCTTTTATGAATCTCCTATAGAAACCTGCATGTCCTAGAAAAGAACGAATCCCCTTGATATTAGTTGGTGGTGGTAGCGAGGAAATTATTTGTATCTTAGCTCGATCAACCTCCATTCCTCTTTCAGAGACTATGTGTCCTAAGACTACTCCCTCTTTAACCATAAAGTGACTTTTCTCCCAACTTAGTACCAAATTGGTTTCAGTACACCGCTTGAGAACTTTTTCTAAATGAGAGAGACACCCTTCGAATGACTTATCAAATATTGAAAAGTCGTCCATGAAGATTTCAAGAGAACCTCCGACCATGTCTGAAAATATAGCCATCATACATCGCTGAAATGTGGCTGGAGCGTTACATAATCCAAATGGCATTCTTCGGTAAGCGAATGTGCCATACGGACATGTAAATGTTGTTTTATCTTGGTCCTCTGGGTGTATTGGGATTTGGTTATACCCCGAATAGCCATCTAGGAAACAATAGAATTTCTGCCCTGCTAGCTTCTCTACTATTTGGTCGATGAATGGCAGAGGAAAATGATCTTTTGAGGTTGCGGCGTTTAGTTTTCTGTAGTCGATGCATACTCTCCACCCCGTCACAGGGCGAGTTGCAATCTTTTCTCCTTCAGGATTATCGACGACAGTGATTCCAGATTTTTTTGGAACCGTTTGTGTGGGACTAACCCATTGGCTATCTGATATCGGATAGATAATTCCAGCATCTAGCCATTTCAACACTTCTTTCTTCACTACCTCTCTAAGGTTAGGGTTTAGCCTTCTCTGAGCATCTCTGCTTGGCTTGGCTGTTGGATCAGTTATTATCCTATGCATACACAGCGTCGGACTAATTCCTTTAAGATCTGCTATGGTCCAGCCTACCGCTTCCTTATATCTCGATAACACTTCTAACAAGGCCTTTTCTTGTGCAGCAGTAAGGTCTGTTGCGATGATTACAGGCAGTGTATTCTCAGGGCCAAGAAAAGCATATTTGAGATGAGATGGAAGTGGTTTCAACTCTAGCTTGGGTGGTTGCTCTAAAGACGGTTTTGCTGATGGTGGAAGGTCAGTCGGAAGTTTTTCGATCTTATGTGTCCATGGTGGTTGATTAGAATCTACTGACTGAACACTTTCAAGTTCAAACTCCTTAGCTTCAGGCATATTATCTAACTTATGCTCATTGTAGTACAGAAAAAGCTCCACTGGATCTTTACATGTTATTGTTGATAATTGTTGTTGTGTTAAATCATCAACTAGATCGATCATATAGCACTCTGAATCCAATGGCGCATTGGGTACATTGTTAAAGACATTAAGTCGGAGTTTACGGTTTCCGAATGCTATGTCTAATGCACCTGTCCTGCAATTGATTTGAGCGTTGATTGTGGCTAAGAAGGGACGTCCTAATATGATTGCCGGTTGGCTTTCTTTGTAAGCACTATCTGAATCCAACACTAAGAAATCTACTGGATAATAGAAATCTTCGACCTTAACGATTACATCAGATAACATCCCTCGTGGTACTTTGGTAGACCTATCTGCTAATTGTAGGATGACATCTGTTGTTTGTAGGGTTCCGAGATCATGTTGGTCAAATAAATTACCAGGTAGAATATTAACACTTGCCCCTAAGTCTAGAAGTGCTTTTTTAATTTGAATCTCGCCAATAGTTACCGGGATCAAGGGTGATCCCGGATCTTTTAGTTTAGGCGGCAGTGAGCTAGTGATAACTGCACTGACTTGTTCAGTGAGGTTGATTTGCTTCGGAAGAGTTATTTTAAATTTTCGCTTCTGAGTACAAAGGTCTTTTAGGAATTTAGCGTAAGAAGGAACTTGTTGTATAGCTTTGATTAAGGGAATGTTAATTTTAACTTGATTAAAAATATCCCATAACTCTTCGTTTTTAGGTCCTTTCTTACCATAAGGAAATGAAGCTGGATTTTCTAAGGCCGTTGGGTAGGGAATACTTTCAGTATTGGAACTCCCTTCCCCAACTTTATTCTCTACTGGTCTCTTGGCTTCTACTTCCTTAAAGGTTACCTTCTTAACTTTTGTTTCTACCTTTGACTCCGATCTGGGTGGTTCTTCTTCATAAGCAATTTCTACCTCGTCGTCAGTCTCACTCTCCTTAGGCATTTCTATTTTATTATCTACTTCCTTTCCACTCCTAAGGGTAGTGACTTTATTAACTTCGTTCACTTCATTGACTTCATATTTCTTTTCTTTTCCATGGTGATGCGATGGGTTAACTGTGGTATTGCTTGGAAGCTTCCCTTCTTCTCGTTTAGTCAAGGACTCTGCAATTTGTCCCATTTGCCTTCCGAGCATCTCCATAGTTTTCGCTTGAACCATGGTTTGTTGTTTCATGAATTCCATAAACTCGGAAAACTCTTTCGAATTCCCCGACACTTGTCGCGAATCATTTTCTTCTTTAGGGTCTTGGCGTTTATAGTACCGATCATCCTTCGTAGCTGAGGTCGATCCATATTGGAAATCTCGGTTTTGTTGACGAGGTTGCTCATATCTTGGCTTCGGGGGAGCATCATTGTCTTGATTATCCCTCCAACTAAAGTTCGGGTGTTTTCTCCATCCCGGATTGTAGGTTTCCGAGTATGGATTCTCCCGTTCTTTTCGTTGCCGAAATCCAAAAGCTTCGTTCACATACTCTTCGTGCGTGAAGGTATGTGGGCAATTCTCGGTTGGATGAGAAGGGTCTCCACAAGTGACACAACAGACCTGTGCCGCTGTAACCTTTCCCATTCCTTTCATCAACAAGTCCATCTTTTTGCTTAGTTCGGATATGTCAGATTTAACTTCCTTCTTCCATGCATTGTCTATGCCCATAACTTGGACACTAACACTGCTATCCGAACCCGCTTGGACTTTTAAGCCTTTGCTTAATTGGGTTAATAATTCCCAAGCTTCGTCATCTTCCTTAGCTAAAAAGGTTCCACCTGAAGCAGCGGTGATCATATTCCTACTTTCTTGACTAACCCCATCGAAAAAAGTTTTAATTAGCATCCATTTAGGAAT
This sequence comes from Centrapalus pauciflorus, assembly GCA_020465985.1. NCBI lineage: Eukaryota > Viridiplantae > Streptophyta > Magnoliopsida > Asterales > Asteraceae > Centrapalus > Centrapalus pauciflorus. The sequence goes on along the minus strand of JAANYP010004495.1, from coordinate 98,860 downwards.
TTCATGGTGAGGGCATGTTCGTAGTAATTCATTCAACCTATTAAAAGCATCGTGAAATTGTTCTCCAATTTTCTGTTTAAATCCAGTGATTTCTTTACGTTTTTCTGTAGTTTTACTAATTGGGTAATATTCAGTTAGAAATTCTTTTTTCATTTCATCCCAGTTAGTTATACTATCAGTGGGAAGTGACACGAACCAATTTTTCGCTCGTTCCTTCAAAGAGAAAGGAAAGAGTCTGAGTTTTAAAGCATCTACGGTCATCCCCCTAACGTGATTGGCCTTACATATGGCAGTGAATTCAGCTAAGTGCTCATACGGTTCTTCGCTTGGTGCTCCGCGAAAAACAGGTAATATGCTAAATAGCTGTGGCCTAATTTCGGGTTCATTCTCATTAATTGGGTAGAGAATGGGTGATGGATCAGGGATATCACCCGGCCTATAATGGGATTCTACGGTTCTACGGTCTCCCATCAGTCTTTGGTTTTGTTGGACGTCAACTAGAATGTTATCGATGTTCTCGTCTTCCAAATTAATTATTTCTTCTTCCACGTTTACTGTAGGAACAGTATTTCTAATTTCGTTTGTTTGAGTTGTGGCTCGCCTATTAGATCTAGCAGTTTTTTCGATTTCTGGATCAAACTTCAAGGGTGAAATTCTACCAGAATATCGTGTGTGCATAAACTTAGAAGGGCTAGATGAAGAATTCGAATTAGTTACTTTCTTTTTGGTGAGAATCGATGCTTGCGCCACGATTCCCTTTTTTTTTTTTTTTAATAAACTAAAACAATAATTAAAATTAAAACTAATTAAAAACTAATTAAATGGAATAATAGCAAAATATGGAAACTTAAACTAATTTAAGTAAGCAAATAAAAGCAAATAAACAAATAATTGAAATTGACTAAATTAACTAAATTACCTAAATTACTCTAAAGAAAATAAGGCAACTAAATATATGAAAATGTAATTTATATTTAAATAAAATTTAAAATTAAATTAACTAATTACTAAAATACGTGATTTAAGCGCAACCGCTCCCCGGCAACGGCGCCAAAATTTGATGCGAGTGTCGTTAACCCGTCAAAAATAACCACTAAATACCTTAGAAGCTAGGGTAAGTAGGGATCGTATCCACAGAGAGCGAGAGGTTAAATGCACGTATTCGAGCGACTAGCGTTGTAAAATAATTAATTTCGAAAGATTGATTTGGTTGTAAAAAGGTGATTGCTTTGATTTATAAAACTAATTACTTGCGAATTTTGTGAAAAGAAAACTTAAGAAGATTGTTTGATTGAATAAAATACGAAGACAACCATTCCCGGATTCCACACCGCGCTTTGTGTTTAATTTATGAAAACGATTTGAGATTACATAGACATAATCTTTGTTGGAATTATTATTAAAGCCATTACGTGATCTTGGGCATAGCGCGTGACACGTTTGATTACTCGTCTTAATTAAATAATTAACTCGGCACGAATAATAAAATGTCTACGAACTATCTTGCGAAACGCAACAACAAAATAATAATCATTCGTTTACAATCAAAATATAAATAATAAAAACCATGTAAACTTAAAGTAATCGTTCATAAAGTAAAACTTAGCGATGTGCTTCCTCCGAGAATGATTATGACGAGCTTAGCCGGACATGGTTGATGCAACGTTCAAGAGTTGTGGATTCATCGCCGTAGATTGACTCGTGTGTTCTTCGTACGTATTTTCGCTCAAACAGGGTTCTTTTCCTTAGCCTTCTCCTCCAAAAAACGATTTTTAAACTTTGAAATATGACTTGGTATTTATAGGAAAAGATGGAAAAACCCTAAAAACGGCCGTCTATTATTTTAATGGGTTGGGCGCAGCCGTAGGCGCAGGCCTGCGCCCCCCCCTGCGCCCCTCTGTATAATCCGTATTTTTGAGAATTAATTTCTTCTGTTGAACCCTCGGTCTGGGCGCAGGGCTGCGCCCCTCTCTGCGCCTGGCTCTGAAATTTCGTCCTTTTTTTCATCATTTTAAACCGGATTTTGTTTTCCTGCATAGGCACAGAATTTATTTAATAGCGGCACATTCTATAACATTTTTGCATTAAAAACAACTCTTTTACACTTAATAAACATGGTAAATTATAACCCGATCAAGCGACACTGCTGCACATGTCTCAGATTAAATTGTAGCAGCAAACCAAAATGATCAGATCAGCATATGAGGGAACAGAACAGCAGCACCCATTTGTTTTCGTTTATCAAGTTTCCTATATTTTAATATATTTTTATTTTAAATTTACAAACTTGTTTATTTATTTTATTTTAAACAATAGTAACAAATTAGAATCCATTTCGTTTTTTAGCGTTTTCGAATGAAAAAAATACAAAAAATTTATTTTGCAGTTTTCCAAACCAAAGAAATTTGAACCTTAAGCTGTTATTTGTTTTTACAAACGGAAAAAAGTTACTAACCATTCATGTTTTAAATTTTCATTTTCTAAACGTAAAAAGCTACGAAAATCGATCTGTTTTTTTATTTTTTACCGCACCAAAAGATTCAACCCATTCCGGTTTTTTGTTTTGAAAAATTAAATAAATACAAACAATTCTGTTATTAGTTTTTGCTAACGAAAAAATTACGAAAAATTCTGATATTCAATATTTCCAAACAAAAAAAATCATTTTATTTTTCTAGTTTTTTGAACCAAACCATTACCTTTTATTTATGTTCTCCTAACGAAAAACTATGAACCATTACGTTTTAAAGTTTTTTTTTTCAGAAAATGAAATAGTGTGTGCCTTTTTGTTCGGAAAAACTAAAAATATGGAATAATTTGTATTTTTTACGATTGGAAAAAGTTACAAACGTAATGATTAGTATAACATAAAAATCGAACAAAAAAATAGACTATTTCATTTTTAGAAAAAACACATTTTGTACGTTTGGAAAAAGCTAAAAAATCAAAAAGGGTCTATTTTTTTGTTAGATTTTTATGTTATTCTAATCATTACGTTTTTAACTTTTTTCCAATCGTAAAAAACTACAAACCATTCCATTTTTTTTAGTTTTTCCGAACAAAAAGGCTACACGCTATTTTTTTTTTTCTGAAAAAACTTTAAAACGTAATGGTTCGTAGTTTTTCGTTCGGAGAAAAAAAATAAAAGGTAATGGTTTGGTTCGAAAAACTAGAAAAATGATTTTTTTGTTTGGAAAATCTGAAAATCAGAATTATTCGTAGTTTTTTCGTTTGCAAAAACTAATAACAGAATTGTTTGTATTTATTTTCGTTTTTCAAAACAAAAAACCGGTTAGTAACTTCTTTTTGTTTGAAAAAACAAATAAAAGCTTAATGTTCAAAATTTTTTGGTTTGGAAAACTACAATATAAAATGTTTGTATTTTTTCACTCGAAAAAGCTAAAAAAGAAAATCGATTCTAATTTGATACAATTGTTTATAATAAAAAATTATTAAGTTTATAATTTAAATTAGAAAATATATTAAAATATAGGAAACTTAATAAATAAAAAAATTAATAGGTAAAAAGTTAAATTAATAATAATAATAATAATAATAATAATAATAATAATAATAATAATAATAATAATAATAATAATAATAATAAGAGTAAATTACATAAATGGTCCATGTGGTTTGCATAAAACTTTGGATACGGTCACTGTGGTTTCAATTTTGCATAAACGGTCCTTATTTTCATTGTTTACTTGCGAAAATGGTCCATCTGCCGTTAACTTTAACAATCAAATGGTTAAATTTTTTATAATGACCATTTTACCCTTTTTATTGATAACATTTTGGTCCCTCAAGTTTGTAGTTCATTTTAGTTTTGGTCCCTCAAGTAAATTTTTTAATAACTCTTTTATTATTATTATTATTATTATTATTATTATTATTATTATTATTATTATTATCATATATTATTATTATTATTATTATTATTATTATTATTATTATTATTATTATTAACTTAACTTTTTATGTACTAATTTTTTTTGTTTATTAGGTTTCCTATATTTTAATATATATTTTTAATTTAGATTACAAACTTATTTATTTCTTTTATGATAATAAATTATACAAATTAGAATCAGTTTCTTTTTTAGCTTTTTCGAGTGAAAAAATATAAACATTTTATATTGTTCTCTTCCAAACCAAAATAATTTGAACTTTAAACTTTTATTTGTTTTTACAAACGAAAAAAAGTTACTAACCACTCATATGTTAAGTTTTTTCATTTTCTAAACGTAAAAAGCTACGAAAACCAATCCGTTTTTTGTTTTTTTTGCACCAAAAGATTCAACTCATTCTGATTTTTTGTTTTGGAAAACGAAATAGATACAAATAATTATGTTAATAGTTTTTGAGAACGAAAAAACTACGAATAATTGTGATTTTCAGTTTTTCCAAACAAAAAAATCATTTTATTGTTCTAGTTTTTCTAACCAAACCATTACCTTTTTTTTTTACTCCGAACGAAAAGCTACAAACCATTACTCTTTTTAAAGTTTTTTCAAAAAATGTAATACTGTGTAGCCTTTTTTTCGGAAAAACTAAGAAAAAATGAAATGATTTGTATTTTTTACGATTGGAAAAAGTTAAAAACGTAATGATTAGAATAACATAAAAATCGAACAAAAAAATATACCCATTTTGATTTTTAGCTCTTTCCAAACGTAAAAAATACGATTTTCAAAAAATGAAATAGTCTATTTTTTGTTCAATTTTTATGTTAGTCTAATCATTATATTTTTTAACTTTTTCCAATTGTCAAAAACTACAAACCATTCCATTTTTTTTAGTTTTTCCGAAAAAAATGCTACACACTATTTCATTTTTTTAAAAAACTTTAAAAAGAGTAATGTTTCGTAGTTTTTCGTTCGGAGAAAAAAAATAGAAGGTAATGGTTTGGTTCGAAAAACTAGAAAAATAAAATGATTTTTTTTTTGTTTGGAAAAACTGAAAATGTAACATTCTCAAAGTTATTTTATTGTAATTGGGCTAATTAAGTGGAAAAATTACAATTAAGTTGAATTATGAACAATTTGGGATATTTAGAAAGTTTGTTGTTATTTTAAGGAAATTTGAACTCGGAATTATTATTAAGGAGTATTATGAATGATAAAAGTTAATAATGATAAATTTAAGAATAAATCAGTATTTTATGGAACCGGTTAAGTTGAGGGGTGAAATGTGCAAAAATGATGAAAGCTGAATAAAAGGGCTAAAAGCCATTCATTTTCATATTTCACTCTCTCTCTCTCTCTACATTCTCTCTCTAAAAGTTCTCTCTACATCTCTCTAAGATATCTCACAAACCGACCGTCGGATTTTCGAGAATTATACGTCAACGGAAAGATCTCGTGGAGTACAACAACAATCTACAAACGGATTTTTGATTTCATACAAATTGAGGTAAGAATCGACACTTTTAAGTTTGTTGTTTCGGTTTTGAAGAACTAGAATTACGAATCTGTCATTTTATGTAAATTGGAGCTTGTTTTGCTTGAAATATTGCTGGAATGTGATAGTATATGCATAGTAGAATCGAATCTAGGTATCACACATGATATATCAGTGATTTTAGGCCTTAGAATGATGGACTTAAGCTGAAATGATGAACAGACTCGAATATACCAAGAACAGAGTCGAAATGCAAGAACAAACTCGAGTTTGGTGCTAGATTCGAGTGTGTACCATTAGATTCTAAGGGGGGGGTTCGAATCTACGCCTAGATTCGAAGTGAGGTTCGAATCTATGTCAGCTAACCCAACTCAACCCTCACCACCGAAACGTCAGCGTGAAGGAGGCTACTCTGGTTCTTCACGATCATCGCAGTACTCGCCGCAACAGTCCTTCCGTCGACAGTCTAGTTCTTCTGGTCGTGCACGTGCGTACTCCATCAACACTGAGCCACAGTATTGTAATAAGTGTCATCTGGAACACTTCGGCAAGTGCACAAACGGGCGTGCATGTTTTTGCTGTGGAGAATTGGGTCACTACCAAAATGAATGCCCAAGGAAGGGAGATGCTTGCCATAAGTGTGGTGTATGGGGACACTACAGTAGGAATTGCAGAAGGAACGATCCAGCTACTGCTGCTCCATCTACAACACGATCATCGGGAGGTTCAAGTGGTGGTTCAGTCAACCGCCGGAACCAGTCACAAAGGGAACAGGTTAGTGCATTTCAGATTACCGCGGAAGAAGCTAGGGAAAACCCGGAGATGGATGCGGGTACGTCTATAAGTTAAATTTTTGCTTGCATTAGTAATGTTTAATTCTGATGTCAATAGGTCTTTTGTGTCTACTGTTTTGTACGACGAATAGTCATGACACTGTTTAAGTTACTTGATATGATTGACATAGAAACTACTAGTAACACTCTAGTTGAATTAGATTACTTATATCGTATATGCACCTTAGAAATTGAAGATGTAGTCTTCGATTTGGATCATACTCCGATAGCATTTAGTGAATGTAACATGATAGATGTAGAAGATGTCGACATTATGAATAAGAATGACAAATGTCAAAGAAGAACTGATGTTTGTTATAATTGTGGAAAAATGGGTCATTTTAGAAGAGTACTTTAAGATTCTATACGTAACCTCATTAAAGTTTTATGATTCTAAAGATAACATGAACATGAGTATTAGGAAAAGTTGTTACTATTATAAGTAAGATGATGATTGTGAATAAGAATACGTTAATGTATGAATAGGCATTAGAAGAATAAGCTAAATTGGATTTTGAAATTCTGAATTGGAAAAGATGTTTTAAATATCGTGAGAATATTTTGTAATTGGAATCAAGGAAATTGTTTCAATATTGATAATATATACGAACATTATGTGAGGAAACTAGTCTAGAAATTTTGGGGAAAGTATACGAGGGTATAATAATACAAGACTGGTGTTCATATGATATGAGATTTGGAATATACAATGTGAAATATAGTAAAATATGTATGTGAGTTGTAATCAATTAGAAAGGAAATATGATGATACATGAGGATAGTATATTTATTGATATGGTAATTGATCAATAAGAAGGTTAAAGAGACTTTGGATAATAATGAAAATTTGCTTATACAGTAAAGAAAGGTCTAATACTACGATTCGGAATCTAAGGGAGATTCGGAGGTGGTCATGAGTTTTGTTTAAATTTTTGGTGTCGATTAATTAAATTGTAACTACTGCATTGGTGCAATCAATGTTAGTGCTTTAGTTGTTGGTTGTGATAAGTGTTGAAATTGCTTAATAACGCATTAGTTAAAGTAAATCATGTGTATCATGATTATACTTTAGGAGTCGAAGAAGTAAGTTTATATTCTGGGGTTTTCCCAATAACTTACTGTTCATATTGTCATGCATATAACGAAATATAAGTGAGATGCGGCACAAACATGAATACGAGTAAAACTTGTCGGCAACCGATAGAAAATCAGAATGAATGGACTATTTTCATATTGGTATATATGACAATATAATGTATTTTGGATTTAGGTAAAAGCTGAAAAGATCAATGGATTAGATAGGAATTTCATATAACACTAGTTATCATGATAAAGTAAAGAAGGCGATGTTTAAAGTTTCGCACGCAAAGAAAAGTAGAAGTCCTACATGTTGGAAAGAAATCGAAGGAAACTCTGATGGTTATGTCCGTAATATCACAAAAAGATGTTACTATGGTGATAGTAATAAACCGATCAGTTATAAGACAAATAATTGAGTGTAGTTGAAAGTATCACTGATAAGGATTGAAACCGGATCTGTAAAAAGGATACAAGTTGACACCGGGATGTGTTGGCACAACTAGAATAATAGAAAAGTTAGGAATCAGTTGAGTCATTTGGAATTTTTCCTAAGGAAGTATTGAATTAACACATGGTGTTTCATGTGGAAAGCTGTATGAAATCCTCACAACTGGTGATGAAAATTGGCTGATTATATCAAATTAGAATTCGTGAAAGGTTAGTATATGTTGAGAAACATGTATGTGTTTTGAATACTAACATCAGAAATTAAGGATCAAAAAGATTAAACTAGGGTTAATACGTTGGAAGCATCACAAAGGAGTAAACCATGCTTGGGAGATAAAAGCCGATATGTTGAATAAGTAAATGAATCTGTTCAAATACAAGTAACTTCGAGGACGAAGTTGAGCGTGGTGGAGCCCATGTTGTAACATCCTCAAAGTTATTTTATTGTAATTGGGCTAATTAAGTGGAAAATTTACAATTAAGTTGAATTATGAACAATTTGGGATATTTAGAAAGTTTGTTGTTATTTTAAGGAAATTTGAACTCGGAATTATTATTAAGGAGTATTATGAATGATAAAAGTTAATAATGATAAATTTAAGAATAAATCAGTATTTTATGGAACCGGTTAAGTTGAGGGGTGAAATGTGCAAAAATGATGAAAGCTGAATAAAAGGGCTAAAAGCCATTCATTTTCATATTTCACTCTCTCTCTCTACATTCTCTCTCTAGAAGTTCTCTCTACATCTCTCTAAGATATCTCACAAACCGACCGTCGGATTTTCGAGAATTATACGTCAACGGAAAGATCTCGTGGAGTACAACAACAACCTACAAACGGATTTTTGATTTCATACAAATTGAGGTAAGAATCGACACTTTTAAGTTTGTTGTTTCGGTTTTGAAGAACTAGAATTTCGAATCTGTCATTTTATGTAAATTGGAGCTTGTTTTGCTTGAAATGTTGCTGGAATGTGATAGTATATGCGTAGTAGAATCGAATCTAGGTATCACACATGATATATCAGTGATTTTAGGCCTTAGAATGATGGACTTAAGCTGAAATGATGAACAGACTCGAATATACCAAGAACAGAGTCGAAATGCAAGAACAAACTCGAGTTTGGTGCTAGATTCAAGTGTGTACCATTAGATTCTAAGGGGGGGGGTTCGAATCTATGCCTAGATTCGAAGTGAGGTTCGAATCTATGTCATAGGGAACGAATCTATGCCATATGGTTCGAATCTAGTGATTAGATTCGAAGGTAAGCCCCTTAAATTCGAGTTTAATGACTAAAATTGAGAAATCTACTCTCTAAACTCGTGTAATTTAAATGGAACTCATAAACAACACATAAAATGATAAGGGTTACTCAAAGGACAAGATGTAAACTTGAAATGGGTTCAAACTTAGTTGTAGTTCGAATTTGGACATAGACCCGAAATAGGAAAAATGATGCAAAACTTACGAAACTTGGTTTTATGATTTAAACGGTTATTGATACGAAGTATTGTTGTAATTAATATAACAGGTCCCTTGTGGTGTTGTTTAACCCACAGTGGGGTACTTGGTGGATCCGGTTGAAAGCCCGTGGAGAAATAAAAATTGGTTAAAAGTTTAATTACGCACCCACTGTGAGTACCTTTGATTTTAGCATGTTTACATCTGCTTTATGTTTGCTAGGCCTGCTGAGGCATGTTGTTTCACTTTCGTTTGACACTCTACTAACTTGCGTATATATAATGATGCACATTCACATTTGCTGCATGTCCTTTCTTTTGTTGTGCATCCTGTTGATGTCGATGGACCTGAGTGGTCGCATCTGTACTCTGATGTTACTGTGCTATATGAGCCAAGAGTTTGACACATCTGTGGCCAGGATAGACAGTATGACATCCCCGATGGTATGTTTGCCTCAGTTTGGTGGGTTTTTCTTAATGCCGAGTGTGTCAGCTCGAAGGGGCTGCGGGCTCAGGTTTGCGTACCTTGGTGCGTGTGGAGTATACGGTATGTGTTACCGCGGTTACTCTGGGTGACATCATAAAGATTTGTTGAATGCGTAAAATCATATGGTATTCTTTAAGCAATCGCTTACCCTTTTAGTTGTTGAATTTTTGCAGGAAAAGGGAAGTCTACTGTTGGACCTTCTCGTTAGGCCATTTGAGAAGATTTGGAAGAAATCTGTTACTTAATCGGTACTTATGTTGTGGAACAAATGTTATAATATGTTTGGGATGATTGTAATAATTGTATTTGGATATGTAGACTTAGATATGGTACCTTGTAGCACCATAGGGTGTTTGACACTTTTGCACTACTTTTATTTTATGTTTTTAATGCTTCCGCACTAAAATCTAGGTTATCAGATCATTATGTATTGTATGATGGTGATTAAATCCTGGGAGTTTGTAATTAGTGGTTGTTGTGGCAAGGGTGTCACTCGAGATTGTATCAGAGCAGTAGTTTGAGATTCAAGTGTCCGTGAGGTCTTGATCTCAAACATTAAGTGATGATATGTAGTGAATTTAGGAAATGATCTGAACTAAGATAGGCTATGATCTAGTATTCATAAGAGATTGACTATCATACGGGACAATTAGGTGGTGTCTTTAAATAAATGGCATGTTACTAAACAAGTTATATATTTTGTATTTCAGAACATGTCTGGAGGAGGAATGACACCAGAAGAGACGAGAGAAATGATGCTAGCCATGATGGCTGAGCAAAATCGGATGATACAAGACCAGTTTCGGGCTCGAGATGAGGCCGAAGCTAAACGAAGAGAAGATAAGAAGAAGAATAAGGAAAGAGAGAGAAACAATAACGAACAAGATGACAATATTGGTTCATCTAATAAGCCTAGAAGTTGTCGGTTTAAGGATTTTAAGGGAAATGGAGCAGTTGAGTTTAATGGACTGGGTGATGCTGTTGCTGCTCTGGAATGGATAACAGCCACAGAACGGACCTTCCGAATCAGCGATTGTGCTGAGAAGGACATGGTCCGTTTCGCTACTGCCATGTTCACCAAAGACGCAATAATGTGGTGGAACTCGATGGTGAATGCATTAACAATGGAGAAGGTTGTTGTAATGACATGGGCTGAGTTTACCGAAATCTTCACTCAGCAATACTGCCCGGCCGATGAACGCCGAAGACTAGAAGCTAAGTTCATGACACTTATCCAAGGGACTAAGTTTGTGTCTCAATATGCGGTAGAGTTCACGAGACTAAGTTTATTTTCACCTCATCAGGTTGATACAGAAGAAAGAAAAGTGACCCGATTCGAGGTAGGTCTTGATTTGGAAATCCGAAGAGTGATGAGCAACGTACGCTACCCCACATTTGCTGGTTTACTGGAAGCCGCCAGAAATGTGGAACAGATTCTAAGTATGTCTGGATATGTGATGGGGTCTGCTGCTGCTTCAGCTAACCCAACTCAACCCTCACCACCGAAACGTCAGCGTGAAGGAGGCTACTCTGGTTCTTCACGATCATCGCAGTATTCGCCGCAACAGTCCTTCCGTCGACAGTCTAGTTCTTCTGGTCGTGCACGTGCGTACTCCATCAACACTGAGCCACAGTATTGTAATAAGTGTCATCTGGAACACTTCGGCAAGTGCACAAACGGGCGTGCATGTTTTTGCTGTGGAGAATTGGGTCACTACCAAAATGAATGCCCAAGGAAGGGAGATGCTTGCCATAAGTGTGGTGTATGGGGACACTACAGTAGGAATTGCAGAAGGAACGATCCAGCTACTGCTGCTCCATCTACAACACGATCATCGGGAGGTTCAAGTGGTGGTTCAGTCAACCGCAGGAACCAGTCACAAAGGGGACAGGTTAGTGCATTTCAGATTACCGCGGAAGAAGCTAGGGAAAACCCGGAGATGGATGCGGGTACGTTTATAAGTTAAATTTTTGCTTGCATTAGTAATGTTTAATTCTGATGTCAATAGGTCTTTTGTGTCTACTGTTTTGTACGACGAATAGTCATGACACTGTTTAAGTTACTTGATATAATTGACATAGAAACTACTAGTAACACTCTAGTCGAATTAGATTACTTATATCGTAACTGCACCTTAGAAATTGAAGATGTAGTCTTCGATTTGGATCATACTCCGATAGCATTTAGTGAATGTAACATGATAGATGTAGAAGATGTCGACATTATGAATAAGAATGACAAATGTCAAAGAAGAACTGATGTTTGTTATAATTGTGGAAAAATGGGTCATTTTAGAAGAGTACTTTAAGATTCTATACGTAACCTCATTAAAGTTTTATGATTCTAAAGATAACATGAACATGAGTATTAGGAAAAGTTATTACTATTATAAGTAAGATGATGATTGTGAATAAGAATACGTTAATGTATGAATAGGCATTAGATGAATAAGCTAAATTGGATTTTGAAATTCTGAATTGGAAAAGATGTTTTAAATATCGTGAGAATATTTTGTAATTGGAATCAAGGAACTTGTTTCAATATTGATAATATATACGAACATTATATGAGGAAACTAGTCTAGAAATTTTGGGGAAAGTATACGAGGGTATAATAATACAAGACTGGTGTTCATATGATATGAGATTTGGAATATACAATGTGAAATATAAGTAAAATATGTATGTGAGTTGTAATCAATTAGAAAGGAAATATGATGATACATGAGGATAGTATATTTATTGATATGGTAATTGATCAATAAGAAGGTTAAAGAGACTTTGGATAATAATGAAAATTTGCTTATACAGTAAAGAAATGTCTAATACTACGATTCGAAATCTAAGGGAGATTCGGAAGTGGTCATGAGTTTTGTTTAAATTTTTGGTGTCGATTAATTAAATTGTAACTACTGCATTGGTGCAATCAATGTTAGTGCTTTAGTTGTTGGTTGTGATAAGTGTTGAAATTGCTTAATAACGCATTAGTTAAAGTAAATCATGTGTATCATGATTATACTTTAGGAGTCGAAGAAGTAAGTTTATATTCTGGGGTTTTCCCAATAACTTACTGTTCATATTGTCATGCAAATAACGAAATATAAGTGAGATGCGGCACAAACATGAATACGAGTAAAACTTGTCGGCAACCGATAGAAAATCAGAATGAATGGACTATTTTCATATTGGTATATATGACAATATAATGTATTTTGGATTTAGGTAAAAGCTGAAAAGATCAATGGATTAGATAGGAATTTCATATAACACTAGTTATCATGATAAAGTAAAGAAGGCGATGTTTAAAGTTTCGCACGCAAAGAAAAGTAGAAGTCCTACATGTTGGAAAGAAATCGAAGGAAACTCTGATGGTTATGTCCGTAATATCACAAAAAGATGTTACTATGGTGATAGTAATAAACCGATCAGTTATAAGACAAATAATTGAGTGTAGTTGAAAGTATCACTGATAAGGATTGAAACCGGATCTGTAAAAAGGATACAAGTTGACACCGGGATGTGTTGGCACAACTAGAATAATAGAAAAGTTAGGAATCAGTTGAGTCATTTGGAATTTTTCCTAAAGAAGTAGTGAATTAACACATGGTGTTTCATGTGGAAAGCTGTATGAAATCCTCACAACTGGTGATGAAAATTGGTTGATTATATCAAATTAGAATTCGAGAAAGGTTAGTATATGTTGAGAAACATGTATGTGTTTTGAATACTAACATCAGAAATGAAGGATCAAAAAGATTAAACTAGGGTTAATACGTTGGAAGCATCACAAAGGAGTAAACCATGCTTGGGAGATAAAAGTCGATATGTTGAATAAGTAAACGAATCTGTTCAAATACAAGTAACTTCGAGGACGAAGTTGAGCGTGGTGGAGCCCATGCTGTAACATCCTCAAAGTTATTTTATTGTAATTGGGCTAATTAAGTGGAAAATTTACAATTAAGTTGAATTATGAACAATTTGGGATATTTAGAAAGTTTGTTGTTATTTTAAGGAAATTTGAACTCGGAATTATTATTAAGGAGTATTATGAATGATAAAAGTTAATAATGATAAATTTAAGAATAAATCAGTATTTTATGGAACCGGTTAAGTTGAGGGGTGAAATGTGTAAAAATGATGAAAGCTGAATAAAAGGGCTAAAAGTCATTCATTTTCATATTTCACACACTCTCTCTCTACATTCTCTCTCTAGAAGTTCTCTCTACATCTCTCTAAGATATCTCACAAACCGACCGTCGGATTTTCGAGAATTATACGTCAACGGAAAGATCTCATGGAGTACAACAACAATCTACAAACGGATTTTTGATTTCATACAAATTGAGGTAAGAATCGACACTTTTAAGTTTGTTGTTTCGGTTTTGAAGAACTAGAATTTCGAATCTGTCATTTTATGTAAATTGGAGCTTGTTTTGCTTGAAATATTACTGGAATGTGATAGTATATGCATAGTAGAATCGAATCTAGGTATCACACATGATATATCAGTGATTTTAGGCCTTAGAATGATGGACTTAAGCTGAAATGATGAACAGACTCGAATATACCAAGAACAGAGTCGAAATGCAAGAACAAACTCGAGTTTGGTGCTAGATTCGAGTGTGTACCATTAGATTCTAAGGGGGGGGTTCGAATCTATGCCTAGATTCGAAGTGAGGTTCGAATCTATGTCACAGGGTTCGAATCTATGCCATATGGTTCGAATCTAGTGATTAGATTCGAAGGTAAGCCCCTTAAATTCGAGTTTAATGCCTAAAATTGAGAAATCTACTCTCTAAACTCGTGTAATTTAAATGGAACTCATAAACAACACATAAAATGATAAGGGTTACTCAAAGGACAAGATGTAAACTTGAAATGGGTTCAAACTTAGTTGTAGTTCGAATTTGGACATAGACCCGAAATAGGAAAAATGATGCAAAACTTACGAAACTTGGTTTTATGATTTAAACGATTATTGATACGAAGTATTGTTGTAATTAATATAACAGGTCCCTTGTGGTGTTGTTTAACCCACAGTGGGGTACTTGGTGGATCCGGTTGAAAGCCCGTGGAGAAATAAAAATTGGTTAAAAGTATAATTACGCACCCACTGTGAGTACCTTTGATTTTAGCATGTTTACATCTGCTTTATGTTTGCTAGGCCTGCTGAGGCATGTTGTTTCACTTTCGTTTGACACTCTACTAACTTGCGTATATATAATGATGCACATTCACATTTGCTGCATGTCCTTTCTTTTGTTGTGCATCCTGTTGATGTCGATGGACCTGAGTGGTCGCATCTGTACTCTGATGTTACTGTGCTATATGAGCCAAGAGTTTGACACCTCTATGGCCAGGATATACAGTATGACATCCCCGATGGTATGTTTGCCTCAGTTTTGTGGGTTTTTCTTAATGCCGAGTGTGTCAGCTCGAAGGGGCTGCGGGCTCAGGTTTGCGTACCTTGGGTGCGTGTGGAGTATACGGTATGTGTTACCGCGGTTACTCTGGGTGGCATCATAAAGATTTGTTGAATGCGTAAAATCATATGGTATTCACTAAGCAATCGCTTACCCTTTTAGTTGTTGAATTTTTGCAGGAAAAGGGAAGTCTACTGTTGGACCTTCTCGTTAGGCCATTTGAGAAGATTTGGAAGAAATCTGTTACTTAATCGGTACTTATGTTGTGGAACAAATGTTATAATATGTTTGGGATGATTGTAATAATTGTATTTGGATATGTAGACTTAGATATGGTACCTTGTAGCACCATAGGGTGTTTGACACTTTTGCACTACTTTTATTTTATGTTTTTAATGCTTCCGCACTAAAATCTAGGTTATCAAATCATTACGTATTGTATGATGGTGATTAAATCCTGGGAGTTTGTAATTAGTGGTTGTTGTGGCAAGGGTGTCACAGAAAATCAGAATTATTCGGTAGTTTTTTCGTTCGCAAAAACTAATAACAGAATCGATTGTATTTATTTTCGTTTTCCAAAACAAAAAATCAGAATGAGTTGAATCTTTTGGTTCAGAAAAAACTAAAAAACGGATTGGTTTTCGTAGTTTTTTACGTTTAGAAATTGAAAAAACTTAAAACATGAGTGGTTAGTAACTTTTTTTCATTTGTAAAAACAAATAAAAGCTTAAGGTTCAAATTTTTTGGTTTGGAAGACAACAATATAAAATGTTTGTATTTGTTCATTCGAAAAAGCTAAAAAAGAAATAGATTCTAATTTAATACTATTGTTTATAATAAAAGAAATAAATACGTTTGTGATTTAAATTAAAAAATATATATTAAAATATAGAAAACTTATTAAACAAATAAATTAATATGTAAAAAGTTAAATTATTAATAATAATAATAATAATAATAATTGATAATAGTTATTATTATAATAATAATAATGATAATAATAATAATAATAATAATAATAATAATAATAATAATAATAATAATAATAAGAGTTTAATAAAAAAATTTACTTGAGGGACCAAAACTAAAATGAACTACAAACTTGAGGGACTAAAATGTTGTCAAAGAAAAGGGTAAAATGGTCATTATAAAATATTTAATCATTTGATTGTTAAAATTAACGGCAGAGAGACCATTTTTGCAAGTAAACAGTGAAAATAAGGATCTTTTATGCAAAATTGAAACCACAGGGACCATATCCAAAGTTTTATGCAAACCACATGGACTATTCTTGTAATTTACTCTATAAACAATTATATATTAAAATATTCAGGTAATAAACTAGTATTCTATATATCATATCATATCCATTTAAATGTTAAATTAATTTAATAACGTAAATATATAGAAATGATATTATAAGAATATACGTTGGATGCATCCATCTCAGTCGACAAAATCTTCGATCAGTTCTTGACGTATATATATAAGTTCTGCACCATACAAATCTTAACACACACACACACACACATATATTTACTTTTATATATATACACACACACAGAGAGAGTTAGAAGATTAAAACATGGAAGAAGGAAAAGAAAAAGATGAAAAGATTAACAAATATTCTTGTGCTTGTGCCATTGTTGCTTCTATGATCTCAATCATCTTTGGTTATGGTACTCCTTCCTCTCTATCTCTACATACATACATATATATATATATACAACAAATTTTTGAATAATTTGATAATTAATCTCTTTGTGTTTGTTTAATTAGAGACGGGCGTTATGAGCGGAGCGATGATCTTCATCGAAGAAGATCTCGAAATCAATGACGTACAAGTCCAAGTGTTAGCCGGAATTATCAACTTCTGCGCCTTAGTTGGGGCATTAACCGCTGGTAGACTTTCAGACTACATCGGCCGTCGGTACACCATATGTTTAGCCTCATTAATCTTCCTATCAGGATCCTTACTAATGAGCTTTGCACCATCCTTTGCAATCCTCTTAACGGGTCGATGTGTGGCCGGAATCGGAGTTGGGTTTGCCCTCGTGATTGCTCCGGTTTACTCGGCTGAAATATCTGCCACCAAGTCCAGGGGTATTCTAGCTTCGTTACCAGAACTTGGCATTAGCTTAGGCATTTTATCAGGATATATTTCTAACTACTTTTTTGCAAAATTACCTTTGAACATCGGTTGGAGGGTGATGTTCGGGTTTGCGGTTATTCCTTCACTAGTGTTAGCTATGGGGATTCTCAAAATGCCGGAGTCTCCAAGATGGCTCGGTATGCAAGGACGGGTACGGGACGCCAAACAAGTCTTGTTAAAAGTTTCAAACAACAAAGAAGAAGTTGAATCCCGACTGCTAGACATCAAACTAGCAGTCGGGATAGACCCTAATTGTACCAATGATTTGGTCACGCTCAAGCACAACACGCATGGCCAAGGCGTCTGGAAAGAATTACTACTAAAACCTATCCCACCAGTCCGGTGGATGCTACTAGCCGCTTTTGGCATCCATTTCTTCGAGCATGCAACTGGGATCGAAGCCGTGGTCTTATACAGCCCACGGATTTTCAGAAAAGCCGGTGTTACATCCAAAGACAATCTCTTGTTAGCAACCATAGGAGTCGGGGTCACAAAAACCGTATTCATATCTGTATCTACTTTCTTTATCGATAAAGCCGGAAGGCGAAAACTTCTATTCACAAGTGTTGGAGGGATGATAGTTGCGTTGTTAGGGTTAGGGTTTGCTTTGACCATAGTTCACCAGGCCCATGACCAAAGGGTAGTTTGGGCACTTTGGTTAAGTATAGCTACATGTTACCTGTATGTAATGTTTTTTTCATTAGGGTTAGCACCAGTAACATGGGTATATAGTTCAGAAATATTTCCACTTAAGTTAAGGGCACAAGGGGCAAGTCTTGGGGTGGCTGTGAATAGGGTTACCAATGCAACTGTGTCAATGACATTTTTGTCCCTGGTCAACGCAATCACAATTGGAGGGGCATTCTTCTTGTTTGCTGGTATGTCTGTTTTGGCTTTGATCTTTTTCTTCTTTTTCTTGCCTGAGACCAAAGGAAGATCACTTGAAGAGATGGAAGAGGTTTTCACAAGATGCAAGAAATCAAGAAATATAGACATGGAATTGCAGACCGGAAACAATGGGGTTCGAGTACCGTGATCACGATCACAAAAGGACGAAATCGTAATTTGCTATATTATTTTCTAATTTGTGATATGTCCTTTTTGTGTTAGATTTTTTAGTGAGAAAAACCAAGTAGTTCATTAATAAAAAATCGTAATTGCTATAATATATATAGTCATGTTTTAAAAATTATCTTTCGAAATCAAATGCACTCAAAGATACCAACCTTAACAAAGTTTTTGAATTTTTATTACATAGTCATGTTTAATTTAACGTTGTACACATGATCGATATATGAATTTCACATACATTCACACTTTATGTGTCCTTAAAATTTATATGAGAATGGTCATCCAAGTGAATGATCATTCACATCACATGATTTATAAAGTTAATCGTTTTAATAAAAGTCTTATAATGTTGTTTTATATATGTCTATGCAAAAAAACGTGAATAACCATTCATAACAGATTACGCTGGGTACATTGAATTCTCATGAATACGCTGATAAACCTGATTATATATATACACACATAATAAAAGGGAGCATCAAGTATTATAATAACTAATTTTTTATTAAATTTTATCGACCTAATACGTTCGTTTGTAAATAGTTATTAATAATTAGTGAACTCTATAAATCAACTCACTAAATTAATTCATCACACACGTCACACATAAAGTTATCATTATATACTATTTACAAACCTTGTCACTGTTTGTTGAACAATGAAGCTATCAGCATTAAAAAACAGGTAAACATCTGACTTATTTTATTACTTTATATATAATATTTATGTTATTCTTTGATAACTTTGGATGTATTGTATTTTATTGAAATTTGAATATATCATTAAAATCGCATTATTTTTATCTATATCCTGATATAAAATTTATTATCGTTGAAACTATTTTCATTAAACAGACAGGTTTACAGTAAGTGAGATGACTAAATATATTATTTTGTATAATATATAATTGTTTTGTTTTTCTAACATAACGTTTATTATATACAAAAATTAAATATATCGTTATGATCGCATTCCTTTTATCTACATTCTAACATAAATTTGTATTTCGTCTCAACTATTTTAGAATGACAAAATTTTTATTGTTTAGTTGATTAATCGATCACACTCTTTCACTGTTCACCGAACAGTAAAGCTAGCTGACAGGCAGGTACACTGACTTTTTTATTAATTTATATATAATATATAACATTTTTGTTTTCTGTGATAACATTTGATATATTATATTTTATTAAAAATTGAATTTATTATTATGATCACGTTATTTTTATCTACATTTTGATATAATATTTGTTATCGTCGGAACTCTTTTTATTAAGCAGGTAGGTACGCAGCTGACTAATTATTTATTTTATATATAGTATATAATTGTTTTGTATTTATGTTATAACGTATGATACATTATATTTTATAAAAAATCGAAATGTCATTATAATCATATTCTTTTCTTTTTTGCATTCCTACATAAAATTGCTTTTGGTCTCTATTATTTTTAAAACGACAAAATTTTTATTATTTAGTTGGTTGATCAATAATATTCTTTCCATTTATAAACTTAGATCAAAAGTAGAAAATTATCCTAAGTTGAGAAATACGATCTATAGCTAATGTTATTTTATTATTTTAAAATAATATACTTATAAAAATATAATTTATGATTCCGGTAACGCAAATTAAACCACCTAATAATACTCATTTATGTAGTGATCGACATAAATGGACGGATTGGGACTCTAACTCGGTCAAAAAGAACTGATGACCCTTTCTTTTGTAGCGATGGTCCTCATATTTATTTTTTATTATTTTTGTCGGTCAACAACATTTTCTTTAGTTTATTTGATATTTTAAAAATACAATATATTAACAATATAACTATTTGAAAACTTGTTGTTACTGTTCAATGAACAGTAAAACAAGCTGTCAGACAGCTGAAACAGACAGGTAAGCAGCTGACTTATTTTAATACTTTATATGTATTATATAACATTTCTGTTTTTCTGTAATAACTTTTGATATATTGTATTTTATTAAACTTTGAATATATCTTTACGATCGCATTATTTTTGTCTACATTCTGATATAAAATTTATCGTCGCCGGAACCAGTAAAGCAGGCTGTCATGCCGCTCAAGCAGGCAGATAAGCAGCTGACTTATTTTATTACTTTATATATATTATATAACATTTTATTTTTCTGTGATAACTTTTGATATATTGTATTCTATTAAAATTTGAGTATATCATTATGATCGCATTATTTTTGTCTACGCTCTGATATAAAATTTATCTTCATCGGAACGATTTTCGTTAGGCAGGCAGGCATGCAGCTGCCTAAATATTTTATTTTATATTTAATATATACTTGTTTTGTGTTCTATTGAAACGTTTGATGTATTGTTATTTATAAAAATTCAAACATATCATTATGATCATTTTTCTTTTATCTACATTTTAACATAAAATTGTATTTCGTCTCAAGCTATTTTAAAATGACAAAATTTTAATTATATATCTAAATTCTAACTGGCCGGCAACTAAACGACTAATGTTATTTTATTCTTTTTAAATAATATATTTATAAAAATATAATTTATGATTCCGCTGCAACACACGAGTAAAACTAACTCGTATAAATTATTTTCTTATTTTTTTTTACATTTAATCTTTCATAAAATTCGAAGTTTTACAAACTAAATCTTCATTTACATTGACAAAGTAAGATTTTACGAATTTTAATTTTTTAAAAGGCAGATTATACTACTGCGAAACAAAACTCAAGATACAAGTACAAAGTTTTGCAAGACACAAAACAACTTTGACACAAAGCTACCTAAGGCTGGCCAACACAAACAAAGGGACATAAATTTTTATTATGGGTGTTACTTTTTTAAAGTAAATTTAATAATTAGATTTTTGAAATATTTTCCTAAAATGGACCGGGTCACCGAAACAGGTTGTCAATACAAAATTAATGAATAACAAGATTTTTCAAATTAAAAAAGTACATAGTATAATAGATTAAAACTTAAAAGCAATTAATACCGTAAGTATTAAAGTTTTACAAATGTTGCCTTCGAGTCTATATATTTTGAAATCTTGTCATGACATCTTTGTTCGAAATATTGACAAGTAATTTCTTCTCAATATAACAAATGCAACAAGAGTTCATAAGGTTAGCTTAACTGATTCTTCAATATTGTTTTTATATTTTGTTGGTCTTTTCTTAAAATTATTTTTGTTAAAACTCGGTGTTTATCAGTAAATTTAAGTAATAAAAACAACATATATTAATTAGATATGTATATTATAATTGTATAAATTTTTCGTATGTGTCACTCAAAAAAAATCTTAGGTGTCACTCAAATTTTTGATACACATGTAACTCGGTATTTTGAAAATTTATAGGTGTCGAGTGACACCCACCTTACAACACTAGGTCCGCCCTTGCAAACATTAGGCTTTTTTTATGAACTAACTAGGCTAGCGGCCCTTTTAGCTGGACCTAAATCCTGAACAGAATGATTGATGCTTGAAAGTGTGCGCTCTTATTCTTGGTATAATAAGCTGAAGCATTCCAATCATTTTTGCGGTCGAGATCAAAAATTTAGTAAAAGGGACCTCTAAATATAAATTACACACACATGTGTACACACATTTTCTAATCTATTATCAACTATAAATCAACAGTTTTTCATATTTCCGGCAAGACTATGAAATTTAAGGCCTTACGAAGTTTGAGGCTCTAGGCGGTTATCCTTCCAGCCCGCCTCTTAATAGGATTTTATAAATCAAACTAGTTTTGTTTAATGACATATACATTTAGAAAACTATCATGTTACTAAAGAATTGATTCAGTAACAAAAACAATCTATACTATATATAATAAGAAAACCACTTGGAGTTTCTGGGCCATTAGATGGAAAGAAATCAATGGTCCAGATTAATGACAACTCATAATTATTTATGAAATGTCTCTTATACCCTTAATTAAAATCAATAATTATACATATGTCATTATTTTAATTCATTTTCCAAATTTACTACATTACCTTAATTACATTAAATTTTGATTTTAATTTTTCGTTAATGAATTAATATTTACCTAAAATAAATATGTGTCATTATTATCCTTAATAATCATAGTTAAATTCAAATGTAAAAATTTGAATTTAAACGTAGAAGTGTAGTAAATAAAGTTAAAAACTTTTGTTAATTATTTTGCTAACAAGATTTAAAATTTAATTGATAAAACTTCAATTGTGAATATGATAAATTTTGATTGTTGATTATCAGATATTCCATTTTTATATTTTATCATTTACAAAATATATACACATTCACATAATTGAAGTTTTTTTATTCTTACATTGATATCATATTTGAAGTTAATAATAATTAAAAGAAATATTTTTTGCAAACACATATTATCTGTTTTTAATAATACAATATAACAATATTTTTTTAATTAATATCAAACAACTAATTATTTTTTTATCTTTAATTTAACTAGCTTTCAATTTTTTATTTTAATTATATATAAATTTAATAATAATTTATTTAAATATAAAAAAATATGTATTTTCTAAATTAACCAACCCATATATTATAATAAAACAAAACAATTCATGTCACATGTCACTTCTACCATACAAGAAAATTTTATTTTTCCACATCTTTTTCCAAATTTAACACCTTAACTTAATTGCATTAAATTTTGACTTTATTTTTTCATTAAATAATTAGTAATAATTTAGATTTTGTAACATTTAAAATTAATGTTTACCTAAAATAAACATCTATCATTATTATCCATAATAATCAAATTAGATCCAAATGTAATAATTTGAATTAGTTGTGGAAATTATTATTATTATGTATAATAAAGGAAAATATCAAATGTCACGTGTCACCTCTACTTTCACCAAAAAGATAATTACAACTTATAAAAAATAAAAGATAAATACAATTTAATATTATTAAAAAAGATAAATATACTTTATTTTTTAATCTGTAAATAATAAAAAATAAACACAATTATTATTTTTGTATGTTTTTATTTTTACTCATATACATTTTATATAAATAAATTTATATAAAAATATCCACGTAATACGTGGGTTATAAACTAGTAAAAATATAATAGTGAAGGATAAGACGAATACAAATAATAATCGGTTATCTAAACATGATAAAAACTAAAAAAATCACATACATGAAACAAAAACTTGTTCAGCAACCAAAATATAAAAAATATATATGAGGATAAAAAATGGATAAAAATGATAAAATACAATGTTGGTATATATATTATTATGCGGCTTTCTGTACAATGTTGGTAGAAATATTACTACACACGTGTGAATAGTTGACCTGTTGACTTCTGGAGTATATATATCCATTTAGAAGCCAAATTGGACTTCTTTTCCTAATAATTTGAGCCTTTGAGATACCAAATCTGTAATCTATATCTATATACTAGATTATGAACCCGCACATTACGTGGATAAATTTTAAATAAATAATTAGATAATTATGTAAATTAAAATTAAAACATATAAATATTAAATATTTATAAAAATACAATAATAGTATGGTTATTTGTTATAGTCATTATTTAATAGTATTTACTTTTTTAATAACTTTTAAAATATTTTATTTCAAAATTTATATTTATTGAATAGATATAATTTAAATTTTCAATTTTATATAAAACATAAATTTTATATATATTTTATTAGAATAAACAAAATGTAATGAAATATGATTTTACTAATATTGTATTATATTTATTTTTACTTATTTAATATTGTTTGTATAATATTTATTTATGTTTAATATATTTTAATAATTTCATAAAGACATAATATTTTTTTATATAAACATATAGATAAGTATTTATAATATATAATTTGGATGTATTTGTATTATATTAATAATAATAACAATAACAATAAATATTAGACGATGAGAAATGTAAACAAATGTTGGATAGAGTTAATGAATTATTAATTTTTATTATAGGTTCTAAAAATAATAAATCGTATTTATTTTATATTTTATATTTGTATTTTATTTTATTTTATATTTGTATCTGTATTTTATATATGTATTTATCTTTTCATATTTGTATTATTTTAAATTTGTATCTATATTTTATATTTGTATTTATCTTTTAATATTTTGTAATCTTTTATTTTATATTTGTAATTACATTTTATTTTATTTTATTTTTGTATTTATCTTTTATTTTATATTTGTAGTTATATTTTATTTTATTTTATTTTTGTATTTATCTTTTCAGGTTAAACGTGGAGGCAACACGTGTAAAATTGTGTTCTCTTTTATTATTATTATTATTATTATTATTATTATTATAAACCAAAACAATTAGTATAACGTGTCATTTCCACAATGCACGAAATTTTTATTTTTTTTGCCTCTTTTTTCTAATTTAATACCTTAAGCGAATTACATTAAATATTGATTTTAATTTTTTTTAATTAATGAACTAATAATAAATTAGATATTACAATATATTAAATTAATATTCACCTAAAATTAATATGTATCATTATTATCCCTAATGATCATAACTAAATCCAAATGTAGAAATTTGGATAAACTTTTATGTTAATTATTTTGTTGACAATATTTAAAATTTAAATAATTAGATAACAAACGTTTAGAATTAAATGATAAAACTTCAAATGTGAATATGATTTATTTTGATTATTGAATTTCATAGATGTTTATCAATAATCTTAAATTTAATTTTATCATTTTCAAAAGATATATACATTCACGTAATGAAAGTTTTTTGTTTCTCACATTAATATTTCACATTTGAAGTTAATCTATATCTATATATATTATTAAAAGAGTAAATATATTCATTTCTCATGGAACCACGTGGCATACCCATTAGTTGACAAATAGCAATAAGAGTTTTTAAAATAACAAATAACATTTAAACTATATATAACCAAATCCAATATAATCTATTTTTAAATTCAATTCGAAGCAATTCCAATAAAATCTAATACTCTAATAGCTTATTATTTATAAAATAATAAAATTTTTCAAAGAATATAGAAAAATAATTACTATTCATATATATATATATACACACACACACACACACACACACATTTTAAAATATAAAAAATAATAGGTCATGATGTAACACCCTCCCAGATTCCATAAATGTCACGTCAACACAATATCATAAGTGGCAATAATGCATATGATCAATGATACACGTGTCATAGGATAATACGGATCAATGATACACAAAAGGTTAACAACATAATCACAGTTCAGTATAGATAACAACTCTGACTGTCAAATACACATACCGATTACATACACAGGATACTGTTTCATAACATCCCAAAAGAAGCTATCAAGTCTAGACCTACCAGACTTATTACACAGAAGCAGATACCAGACTTGGCGGCGGCTGCTGCTGATCCCCCTTCCTATTCCCTGAACATCTTAGACTCGAAGACGTAAGCTGGAAGCTCGTGAGTACGCGAGGGTTAGACTCTGCATAATAAACACACAGCACATAACACATGGTAGTCCCTATCGCTGTCCCTGGCAATCAACATATAGCTCAGGTATGGTCACAAGAATGCATGAGATCTGAAACCCCGTACACAATCCCTATGGGGACACTTCCCCGGCTAACACACCGCACGTAGCAGCAGTTAGCAAAACCCTGTAGCTTAAGAGCGACCCGGCTACAGGCCCTGCCGTATATACACGCACTAAAGACTGTTAGGGACAGTCAACCCATGCGATCACTCATCGCGAGTCACTGTCCGTATGGGGACTCATCACGGACCCCCTAATGAATCTCATCTCATGCACAATATAACACATATAACAAGAATAGAAGCATAACACATATGATAATAGCTACACAGCTAAGACTCGTAAAATGATCCTGCGGTTTAGAAAAGAACTTGAGCACTCACCTGATTGCTCTGACGGATTTACTGAGCCTAGAAATCTCTGATCTAACTCGGCTCGCTGTCTGCTCGTCACTGAAAACATGCGGATCCCAGACTGTTAATTCATACCCAACTGATATACAAAACGGACCCAAACACAACTCTATAACCGAACTAGACTCAATAAGCAATCGCAACGGACCCCAAAACCCAAACAAAACCTGGCCCAAAACCCGCTGATTGCGCCCGCACTTGAACCCATCGCGACCCGCGCTCACCTGGTCGCCGTCGCGACCGCGCTGGCCATCACGACCCGCGCTTCAATCGCACTCGACTCGCACCGCCACAGGGCTCATCGCAGCCGCGCTCAGGGGCTTGCGACCACGCTCCTGGGCGTGCAGGTCTCCCCTATTCATCGATTTCGCCTGCCCAAGGTTGTAAACCCCCTTCTATTCAATATCCAGCCACAAACAACTCATGGATCACTACATAACTTTACTATATAAGCTTAAAAACTAACTCCACGATTATAACAACATGTGATACGAAAATCAGAATCCAAATCAATGATCCCTTCCCTTCACACTTCAAGAACTCAACAAGAAGAAGATGATGAAGCTTAACCCGAATTTCAGCAACCAAATTCTTGGATTTAGGAAGATTTCTTGTTATTGCTACATACACCACGCGCGCACACACACACACTCTCTTTTGGTTTATTTCCAAAAGAAGAAAGGAGTTCAAATAAAGCCACATATATATCCTTTCCATTTTTAGAAAGCCTGAACCCATTAACCCGAACCCGATATCATATTTTTACTATTTATATCATTTCAACCCAAATAATCTCATGATCTCAAATATATAATTAATCCACTAAAATTATAACCCGATGACACATAATCGCAATCCCGACACGTATAATTCCACTAATCGGGATATAATTGGACCAACACAATATTAATAAAATAATAATCCACTAAGATAATTCCACGTACTAGATCCAAAAGCGGGATGTTACACATGATAAAAAATATTATCGTTTCTATATACTTTTATTTAAAAGAATATATTTGACTTTACCTTTTAGATTATTGCATTATATATAAAAACAAATTATTATAAATATCCGCGTAATACGCGGGGCCACGTGACATTATCATGAATCAACACCTGCCATTTATAGCTTTTAGAAATAATAAATAAATTTAAATTATATGTATCCAAATCTAATATAGTCTACTTTTATATTCAAATGAAATCAAACAAAATCTAATACTCTACTAACTTATTAATTATAATATAATATATAATTACTATTCATATATATTTATAAATATATAAAATTAATAGGTCATAATAATATCATACTTATATAATTTTGTTTAAAAAGTATTTATATCTTTAACTTTTAATTATTATGTTTTACATATATTAAAATATCCGCGTAATACGCGGGTAAATAAACTAGTATACAATTATTTTGATCCGATGGGTGCGTATAAAGTTGTGTTCATATATAACTAAACTAGTTTTTGAACCACATGTTATTTTTAAAAGAATATTTAGTTATATAATTTGTATGTAACTTCAAATTAAACCATATAAATATTAATTATTATAAAAAAAATACAAGAAGAACATAGTTATTTATCAAAAAAATATCTATCTATGTGAGTATATATATATATATATATATATATATATATATATATATATATATATATATATATATATTTATTTATTTATATGGGTTCCACAGCGTAACAAGCCAAAGTCTGTGTACCCAACGTACCCCTCATTATGCAAGGGTATTTTCGTAATAACAACGATTATTCACAACACTTATAGATGATTATTCACAACACTTATAAAATTTTCATTCACAACACCTATAAAATGATCATTTACAACACCTATAAAATGATCATTCACAACACTTAATTGCAAGGGCGGATCCACATACAAAGAAGCGGGGGGAAAGGCCCCCAACGATGTGCGTAAATTTAACAAATTTTAGGCTACGTGTTCCAGAAAATTAACACGACGAATACCTTATAAAACCTCATGCCCCCAATGAAAATTTTTTCTGGATCCGCCACTGTGTTAATTGATCATTCACATTACTTAATTGATCATTTACATCACTTCATTGATTATTCACAACACTTATTTGATTATGCACAAGAACTATTTGACTATTTACAATTATTCTACACTTATTTGATCATTCACAACACTTATTTGATCATTCACAATTTTTCAACACTTATTTGATCATTTATAACACTTATTTGATTATTCACAAGAATTATTTGCCTATTTACACTTCTTCTACACTTATTTGATCATTCACAACACTTATTTGATCATTCACAAAAATTATTTGACCATTTATAGTATTTATTTGATCATTCACAACACTTATTTGATCATTTACATGAATTATTTGATCATTTACAGTATTTATTTGATCATTCACGACATTTTATTGATCATTCACAACACTTATAAAATTAACATTCACAACACTTAATTGATCATTCCTAACACCTATTTGATCAATTAAGTGTTGTGACTGATCATTTTATAAGTATTGTGAATGATCATTTTATAATTCTTGTGAATGATCATTTTATACGTGTTGTAAATGATTTTATAACATCAGGAGGAATGGTCTAATTATCAATATACTATGATAAATTGTCGAATAAATAGTCAAATAACAATTAAATTAGTTTGATGAATAATCAAATAAGTATTGTGAATGGTCAAATAATTCTTGGTAATGATCAAATAAGTGTTGTGAATGATCAAATAAGTGTTGAAGAATTGTAAATAGTAAAATAATTCTTGTGAATTGTCATATACGTGTTGTGAATGATCAAATAAGTGTTGAATAAATTATGAATGATCAAATAATTCTTGGAAAGATCAAATAAGTGTTGTGAATGATCGTTGTTATTACAAAAATACCCTTGCAGCTCAAAAAGTCAAAGGCGCACCTGATTTCTTCCTCTTTTAATCACAACCCTTTTGTTTTTAATCTTATAGCTTTAAAAGGGTACCCTTGGTATACTCAATTCTCATGGGTACCTTTTTGAACCCATATATATATATATATATATATATATATATATATATGTGTGTGTGTGTGTGTGTGTGTGTGTAGATGTGTATATATATGTATAGAATCAGGTTCATCAGCGTACCTATGAGATTCCAGCGTACCCTAATGTGAATAATCATTCACATATATTTTTTAATAGACATGTATAAGACAACATAATAAGACTTTTTTCCAAAAGGAGCAACATCATAAATCTTGTGAATGGTAAAAAAAGATCATGTGAATGGTCACCATTCACATGGTGTAAAAAGACCATTCACATGGATGACCATTCACATAAATATACATTGAGCATTCACATAATTTTTGAAGGACACAGAAAATGTGAATCTATGTGAAATTCATATATCATGCGTATAACATTAAATTAAACATGGTTATGTGAAAAAAAATTTAAAAAAGTTTTTAAGGTTGGTACCTTCGGGTGCACTTGATTTCGAGAGATACTTATTTGAACCGGACTCTATATGTATGTATGTATGTGTGTGTGTGTGTATATATATATGTATATATATATATAACACTAATTTAGATTTAATTTTATATTTATTTTAAAAGGATACAAAAATTTTAAAAATATATTTAAAAGAGCGTCAAGTGAGAAATTTTATTCTACTTTATTTATATATGAAAATTCATCTTAGAATTTATATTTTTAATTGACTTATTTAGAAAAACATGTTATGACATATTTTTTTTTTATTAATATATATTGTTCTTTTCTTTTCAAATATAATCTTAATTATTTTTATATTTTATATTATAATTTTATAATACATTTTTAAATGATATAATTTAAAACTTGTTACTTTATAAATATTTTTTGAAGTTTATGGATAGATTATATAATTTAAGATTTTCTGTTTAAGTTTATATAACAAATGTTAAATAGATAATGATGACAAATAACGTTATTGGATGACGTCAAATAATGGATATAGCTAATAATTTATTAATTATTAATTATTTTATTTTAAAAATAATAATGTGTATTTATCTTTTCTAGATGTTATTTGATAATATTGTATTTTTTATTTTAAAATGTAAGCTTATTTATTTTAATATTTTATTTGAAGTCTATAGATAAATTATATAATTTAAGATTTTTTTTAAGTTCAAATTTTGATTAGCTAAAAATTAACAAATGTCAAATAGAAAATGATGGTAAATAACAGTATTAGATATTGTCAAATAGTTGATAGAATTACGTATTATTAACAAAATGTCAAATAGATAATAATTGTAAATAAAATTATCAGATTATGTTAATAATGTATAGAATTAATAATTTATTAATATTTATACATACGTACGTACGTACGTACACAAACACATATATTTATATTTAGATTTAGGTTCAATTGAGTATCACTTATAACAACGTACCAGAAAGTACCACACTTAAACATATTTTTTTTGAAACTTTTTTTAATAACCATGTTTTAATTAACATTATAAAGATGATATATAATTTTTATGCGCATTCACACTTTAAAGTGCATGAAATCATAAATCACATAAATGTACGTTCATATATGCCTTAATCATGCAATAATAATCTCAAGAATAAGTCATCATCGTAAACTCCACAATATTAATACAAGCACTAGCATAAATCTAAATAAAACATTACAATATTGTCTTGTACTACATGTACGGTAAGGTTACAAGTCTAAATTGCTAATATATCATGATATTAAATTAAAGCTGCTATTTAGGACCCCAAGCATTATTACAAGGCAATACCACAAGCTGATAGTGTGTTAAGATCCTCTAAGCATAATTTAATTATCTCATATCCTTATCAAAATAAAAAGTTGAAATTTTAATCATTTTTATTTATTATTTATGCAACTTTTATATATGTGTAATAATCATTGTCTAAAAAACCCCATGAATTTTAAGAATTATATTTGATTTCTTTCCAAGGCCTTTTGTTTCAAGATTTGGCTCAGAATATATTGGATCAGTCAAACAAATTTGCACATTTTTGTCCAAAAAAAACTCAAAACTAATATAATGTCCACACATACCTCTAAATCCAAGGCCACCCTTGAACAAATGTGATTTAACCATCTACTTCCTTAATTTCCCTTCAATTTTTTTTTGCAAAAATCAAACTTATATAAAAGATCCTAATCGATTCACACAGATGAGGGTACTTTGTCCGAACGTCGATCGAGAAGATGCGTTGGAGAACGTGCTTGACGTACCAATACCCGAAGAGATGTTTGCGAGCATGGGAAGCAGCGTCGCTTTACGATGGCAAAACATGGCAACATGGATGAAAGCTCAGACACTCGAAAAATGGTCTTCTCCGGTTATAGCTAACCGTTATAACGAGCTTAGTTTTCTACTTTACGTAGTCGGATCTCCTCTTCTTCCCCTTCAGATTCAACTAGACAATTCCAGCGCTCGATCCATTCGCAATTCGTCAATTGTAAGCAAATTTTATCATTTTTTGTTTATAGATAGTGATTTAAAAGATTTTTTAAAGAAGGTTACATATTTTTTTTTATTGAATGTCATAAAAGGAAGCATCGACTGCGAAATATATAGTGCAACAATACATGGCGGCGATCGGAGGACAACCAGCTTTAAACTCGGTACAAAGTTTATGTGCGATCGGTCAAGTGAAGATCAGTGCATCGGACTTCCACCAAGGCGATGAAACGGTGAAGGCACAAAACAGAGAGGAATCGGGGGGATTTGTTCTTTGGCAAAAGAATCCGAATTTATGGTGTTTAGAGTTATTAGTTTCGGGTTGCAAAGTTATTTCGGGAAGCAACGGTAAGATTACATGGAGGCAATCTTCAAACCAACTAAGACCCGTGACGAAAGGTCCTCCTCGTCCTCTTCGTCGGTTTCTTCAGGTACTTATCGCAATGCTATTATATATTGTTTCATCCGTCTCAAAATTATTGTTCACTAGATAAGAACACACGATTTTAGAAATTAATAATGATTTTAACCTTTAATTAGATGATAATTTTATCATTAATTATTAATCAGCTTTTTAAAATCCTATAACCAAGTATATAATTGAAATTATATAAATTATAACTAACTTTTTTTAATTGGAAACAAACGGAAATGTACGTATTTATTTTGGACGAGTAAGTAATATAAAACTTGATTGAATCTTGATGGCCTTTTTGTAGGGTTTATAACTACATTTTTTTTTCAATCTTGATCACCTACATTCTCTAGATAAAAACATTTACTAATAAACTATAATAATTATGGATTTTAATTAAAGAAATGATAATTTTACTCTTAACTAATAGTTATCTTTTAAAATTATCAGTTTTTTAGAACATTTATATAATTGAAACCACATAATATTTATGAGTAATAACTGCGTAAAAAATTATCAACTTGTCAGCTTTTTGTGATTAAAACTCCAAACCATTTTTCGTTACATAGAAAACCTCAAAACTAAAAATCAGTAAATCAAGGTTTTATCAATGAGTAACCCGTTGAAACCGGTTATTAATCCTACGTGGACCGGTAAATAACCTACGCGGAATAAGTTTTAATTGTTGAAACCGGATGCCAAGTATTACACATCATTTAGACCATCGTTGATAATTTTTAATTTAATTTTTAAACATGATTACATCATCAATGAGTGTTTAAATGATATGTAATACTTGACAACCGATTTCAACAATAAAAATATATTTCACGTAGGTTATTTATCGGTCCACGTAGGA
Organism: Centrapalus pauciflorus; assembly: GCA_020465985.1. NCBI lineage: Eukaryota > Viridiplantae > Streptophyta > Magnoliopsida > Asterales > Asteraceae > Centrapalus > Centrapalus pauciflorus. The sequence goes on along the minus strand of JAANYP010004495.1, from coordinate 65,745 downwards.
TTAATAACCGGTTTCAACCGTTAACCATTGATAAAACCTTGATTTACTGATTTTTAGTTAGTATCGGTTTTTTATACAACGAAAAATGGTTTGAGATTTTAATCACAAAAACCTGACAAGTTAGAGAGTTTTTTGCGCAATTATTCGTATTTATGAAAATGAACACTGTGACAAAATAAATAGGAATGCAGGCGTTTACTTAGGGACGGAAGTAGTAATATAAAACTCGATCGAATCTTGATCACCTACATTTTTTGTAGGGTTTGGACCCAAGGTCCACAGGAGATTTGTTTCTTCAAGCCGTATGCATTGGCGAAAAGGTGATAAACGACGAGGAATGCTTTATACTAAAGCTTGATACGAGCCAATCGGATCTAGAGGCGCAAGCGAATCCAAAATACGAGATCATACATCACACGATTTGGGGTTATTTTAGCCAAAGATCAGGGCTTTTAGTCAAGTTTGAGGACTCAAGATTGCTCACTGTGAATAGTGACAATGAGGATGGTGTTTTCTGGGAAACCAGCACCGAATCAGTGATCGAGGATTATAGATACGTTGAGGGTGTGAATATCGCGCATAGTGGGAAAACTTCTGTAACGATATTTAGATACGGGGAACAATCATCAAATCATAAGAGGCAAGTTGAAGAAAGATGGAGGATTGAGGAGGTTCATTTTAACGTTTGGGGATTGACTAAAGATTTCTTTATGCCACCTTCCGAATTCGTAAAAGAAGAAAAGAAGCTTAAACGGGAACACGATAATAATTAAACAGAGATTAGTTTGTAAATACGAAAAGGGGATTGATGAGGATCTAATGTCTGCGGTCTACGAATATGATGATTTTGAAGATCAAGAACAAATTAAAAGGACAACTTGAAATGTCAAATTTTGGTTATTGAGCAAATATTTGGTTTTTCTCAATTTCTTGTCATATATATGTATCAGAATCGCGATAGTCCGACTTCTACTAAGCGGCGTTTTGTTTATTCGTTATCGAAAGAAAGAGTCGAGGGCTTATGAAACACATATTAGGGGGCATTTGGTTCGCGGATTTCCCGGAATTCACTGGGATTTGCATTTAAAATTCTGTGTTTGGTTCGCAGATTTCAGTAACGATTTAAAATCCCAGGATTTCTTAAAATCTCTCCATTCTTGGTTATTTAAAATCTCAGCCTCGCCCCTAAGATTTTAAATATCAGTTACCTTGCATTTTTCAGATTAACAAATTTTTTCTATAAGATAATGCAAATTCTTTGACAAAATCCTGACAAATGCAAATGCTGCATAATGCAAATCCTTTGACAAAATGCAAATCCCAGAGAAAAAAATCTGCGAACCAAACGCCGCCTTAGCTTCTTTTTTTGGTTTTTTTTCTTTCGAAAACCTTTCGATCGATCTTAAGAATAGGCCTGGTGGTTAGCTTTACTAAGAAAACCTTTCGATGTTTCAGTTCTTGGTGATTTACTTATGGGCTATGGAATCCTCGTCGTACTATTAAGTTGTTAAGACCGATTGAAACCAAACATATTTTTATTCGTTGCCCAGGAAATCTTATGGTCCAAATGTAATTGTAGCACAAATCCAACAGTATTGTAGTTTATATAGGAGAAATTAAAATTGATTAATTTATAAAAGTGATTATTTTTTGGGGTGGGGTCAAAAAGACTCCCATAACTTTTTTAATTTGTGTGTTATATATATAATCAGTTTTTTTGACCCTATGATTTTTGAATTTTCACCCCAATATCGTTGTTAGTTTTTATAAATTTTCACATATAAAACATTTTATTACAAAATCTAAGAAAATATACTAATACCTAATAGTTTGTTACCATTTAACAAATAATTTAAAAATACATATGTATTGAACCTTCACATTTGAGCTTGGACTAGGAATATATTGTTAATTTTATTGTTATCTACTTGTTTATTGTTTGTAAGAATGTTATTTGTTGTTTTAGTCTTTTAGATATAGTGATTATTATTTGTTTTAATACTTTAAGTGTTTAACAATTAACACAAGTTACATTTGTTTAAATGTTTTAGTTTATCAGACAATATAAATTGATTTTTGAAAAAAAAAAGTTTACTAAGATCTGAATTTCCTATCAAGTGGAAGAGCTTCTAATACTTATTCACAACTTGCGCAATTTAATTGTTGATAAAAGTGACTGTTGCATTTGCACCATAAAGAATTACTCAATATTTTGGATGATGATGTAATAACTAATAACTCGTTTTCAAAAGATGAAAACCCGTAAGGGACAACTGTAGAATCTAGTTTATTTTAGCTTGTAACGATTATTGAGTTGTATCATTTACGTATTTTTTTTTAACTATGTAAGCAATATGAACTGACCAAACTTTTAAAGCGTGAAAAATTTTATAGAACCATAAACTCTCAGGTGAATTTTTTTTTAAATAACGCAACGATAATGATGTAACGTAAAGAAAGATGGAAATAGTAAAAGCTATTATAACGAGAAAGTTATCAAGCACGTAGAAAGAATTGTTTAAATTTTTTATTTTATGTTTATTTTTTAAATTATAAAAAAACGTATTAAAGAGCAAAATGATTATTATTAAAAGAAGTTCAGTCAAAAGATCAAAAGCAGGACAAGTAGCGAACCATGGGCACAAAATTTTTAATTAGTTGCGACAAGTGATAGTATCCATAATTTCATTAAACCACATGAACAAAATTTGTGATTTACCCAAAAAAATTATGTTATTGTATAATAACCCTTGTGATTATTTGTTAATTTACCCAAAAAATTATGTTATTGTATAATAACCCTTGTGATTATTTGTTATTTTCTTAAATCAAAACTTGTATTTAGAGTAAATTACAAATTTCATCCCTTTGGTTATGTCCAATTTGTAAGTTTCGTCATTGATCTTTAAAAAGTAAAAAATTCGTTCGTATATTTAAGGTCGTGTTTGGTATAGAGAATCGAAGAGAAAGAAATGAAGACAAATGATTAGTTAGAAAACTTCAATTATATACGTAAATTTTCTATGAATTCTCAATTATATTTATCAATGTATAGGATAAAATTCAATTCTTTGATTTCTCTAACAATTGTGGAGAAAAAAGTAGAAGCTAAAATTAGGAAAAAAGAATTACAACAATCATATGGTTATTGTAATTTCAAATTTCATGGTCTAAGAAACAATTGATTTTATCTTTATCTCTTTTATCTTAAACTATCTCTACCAAACACAACTAAGTGTTTTGCACATTATTCGTCTTTTGTCCGTTAAGTTTAACTACCCAACCCTTAGATTATTCAAATGACAATTATACTCTTTGAAACATACACTTTTGGTACTTAAGCTAAATAACAACTTTCTTCTTTACTCATTATAAGACATTATGTTTATTATGTAATTATTTAATAATTATACTTACTACTATTAAAATTATTATTTCATTATTTTCCTTTTTATATGCTATTAAAATTTAAATATAATATTATTAAAAATACTACAAACGTATAGATTATTTTAAACTTAAATACAACTTATAAATTAATCTTGGATAACATTATTATACAAATCTATATTGATACAAATACCTATACTAAATTACCAACTATGCAATAAACTATATTATGTTTTATCAAATAATACAATTTATAATTCATTACATCTATACAATTTAGTTATAATTTTTTGTAATTTTCTAAATTTACATAGATAAAGCTACCCTTAAATATATAAAAACACATTTTTACAATGAAATTTGTCATTTTTTTACCATATCATATGATGACCAATCTTTAATTTTTTTTAAAAAAAATTAAACTTAACTTCTTAATCGATCTTTAAGACTATATGCATTTTTATCATCTTCTATAAAAACATAACTTTCTTATAAATTAAATATAGTGTTGTTTCATATTTGAAATTTGAATTATTTAACCAGATTTAACATTCATATGTTTATTGTTTTTATATGTATTATATATTATTTTAAAAACTGAGAAATAAAAAATGACGTAGGTTATTGAGTAAATAAATATTTTATATTAATCCTACGTAAATAATAAAATATATTATCATCAAAATAGCATTTTGTATAATATATATAAGTTTTGGTCAAAAGAATTATAAGAAATTATGTTTTAAAAAGAAAAAGAATCCATAATTTTTATGTACTCATAGCATGTTTGTACTTTATATTATAATTGAAGCACCAAATTGATTTACATATAAATGATTATTTGGATTCTTGTATTATCTTACACATATAACTTACACAAGTAATATTATTTGAATAATAATTGGATTATAAAATGTTTATGTTAAATAAGAAAATTTCAAGATTACAATATAATAATAGTGTAAATTTAACCCAAATAATACCATAAATTTAATGATTATTCAAAATGACACAATAGTTATTTATTATACAAAGTATTGACATACTAAAAACTTTAAGCACATAAATACGTGGTTATATATTGATTAAATTACAATCCGAAAATATTATAAAAACATTTAATTATTTGACTCTCATTAAAAATATAAAATTATTCTATATCAACCTAAAGCTAAATAGAACAAACCCTATATCTCCTAATTAATTTATTAAAAGTTGAGTTAAAAAAAAAAAAATTTAATGTCACTTTAAATGACGTATTTAATATATTGTTTATTTTTAGTAATTTTTTTAAATTTAGATATCTTGTTATAGTAATATAATTTTTATAAAGGTAACAAAATCATTTTAATAATAATTATTAATTAATTTCTAGTAACACATAAAAAGAAAGATAATTAAATAATAATAATAGTAATAATAATTAATTATCATATAAAAAAGGAAATTTCTTAGGAGGACTAAAGAAGAAACTAGTTGTAAACTTTAGGGACTAAAATTGTATGTTTGTAAGAACATAACTGTCATTTTAAATAATCTAACAGCTGAGCTGTTAAACTAACGGACAAATGACGAATAATGTGCAAAACACTCAAATATAGGGACGGTTCTTAGTAAAGATAAATGATGAAACTTATTTTTGATTATGGTGTTTTAAATAACAACAACACCATGATAAAATATGTATACATTCTTATAACATACAATTGGCATAGTGAAACGCACCGTTTTGGTGCTTCACTCTGCCGTTTCAACATTTTACAATAATTACAAAAACAGTCCCTGTAGTTTATATTAAATTTTGGATTTGGTTCCTAAACTTTCAATCTTCTAAAATTAGTTATTATTATCAAGGTTTACATTCAACATTGTTACTCATCTATTAACTTTAATTAAAATATCCATTTTGTCATTGTTTATATTTTTTTACCAATCTAATTAAAAATTATTAACAATACTTATTTTAATAAAATAAATAGATCTAAAAATATTAATATTTTTAATCAATCAGAAACAAAACATTAACACTAATACACACACACACACATATGTTCCATTTTTTGAATGAAAACATTTCGAATTAAATTGGTTCGTCGTTTTTCCATTTCGTTAAATTGGAAATCGAAATGGTTTATCGTTTTTTCTACTAAAATATTATAAATTAGATTGTTTGGTTGTTTTTTACGTTCGGTTAAATAAAAAATCGAAATGGTTATTCGTTTTATCCATCCAAAATACTTAAGTTTAATTGGTCTTTTTTCCATTTGGTTAAATTATATTGCTGGAAAAATTGAAATGTTCGCCGTTTCAATTTTATATGTTTTCGCTCGAAAAAAAAATGAACCATTTTGGTATTTAATTTAATCAAACGAAATAAAACAACCGCTTAATCTAAGCATTAATGTTTTTGACCGGAAAAAACATTTAATAACTTTAATTTTCAATTTAACCAAACGAAAAAACACCTAACCATATTAGTTTTAAATATTTTTGCTTAGAAAAAATGACAAACCATGTTAAATTTAAACGATTGGAAATAACACCCCGCTGACATAACTATAAATGTTTTCGCTTGGAAAAAAAACGAAGAACTCGATCTAATTTTTAAGTTAACCAAACGGAAAACAATTATCTATAAATTATTCCGATAGAAAAAAGACAAATTTTTTCACTTATTAGTTTTTTAACGGATGAAAAAATGAAATTTTTTAAAGTTTAATAAATATTGGACTCAACATGTTTTATATTTATATATTTGTAAATAAAAGTATTCATTTTGTACAACAACTTCTTCAATATTTGATTAGATATTTAAATATTGAAAATTTTTGTGTTTACCTCAACTTGAAGAATTAAATAACTCTGTTTCATTTTATTTTGTTTTTTTGGTTTTTGCATTTTGTCTCAAAAGATGTATATAAAACGTCAACTTTTGTTGTTCATAATTTTTGTGAAAAAATGGGTTTACTATGAAAAAACCATCATGTCTTTATATTATTGCAGTATAGCCTCTTTTTGTTACTTTTTATCAATAAAATGTGTAAATTATTTATTGTTTGTGATTTTTGAAACTATTTTTTTTTGCCAAAAAAATCATTAAATTTGAGGGCTTTTCGTGGCATGTTGTTTTTTTTTTTATGGTAAATACAAGACTGATTATGAGAAAAAAAACATTTTTTTTTCGAAACTAGAAAGAAAACAATAACCTAAAGACTTGTTTAGGAAAACATAACATGGATGGACGAAACCACAAAAATATATGAAATCATATTCTTTTATTGTTTTGTACATATAAAACCCTAAAAAACAATATACTTTAGACATCATCAATTGAGTCATATCAAATTCGTAAAAATAATGTAACTCACTAATGCTTAAATACATAAATGCACTTACGTTGTTGTCATCGTTAAACATGTTTCTATTTCTTAACATCATATGTTACCGTAAGCGATAAAAACCGCATATTTTTTACGGATACCCGCAACAATGCGCGGGCAACTATAACACTAGTTCTATTAACATAAGTAAACTTGCTTATCTTCTATTGAAATAAATAAACATGGTTCCATTTTTTAAATTACATAAAAAAATTTTTTTATTAAATGAGATTGTGTAACATATAATTTACCGGTCTTTCACATGTTGCAACACTTCAAATGGATTTTAAAAAAAATACCTTTATACCTTTTTAAAAATAGATAATTCTACAATACCTTAAATACATTATTGATGAACTCTAAAGTTTTGTTTGACAAAAGCTAGATAAAAGATAAAATGACATAAAATTATGTATGAAAAAAATAAAATTAATTAGAAACACAATTAAATAAAGTTATTTTTAGAATTTTATTTTTAAAGGCCCAAACTAATTTTATAAGCTACTTGAATTAGTGTATGATTTAAGAGTGTATAGTTTTAGTGAAATCCTGAGAAAGAAGTTTATCCAGACATAGTTTATGGATTAAAAAAAAACTGAAGTTAGTTGAAAAGTACAAGTCTAAAACTTTTATAAGTTGCGTGTCAAACACATCTTAATGATTTTTCAACAATTTTGCATACACATTAAAACATAATTATCGAAATCTCGGTCTTAATAATAGGATCGTACGATTTTATGATCCCAACTTTAAATTTCTATCTAGATCGTAGTTAGATTAGCATCAACGTATGACTGTTGAGTGGGATCATACGATAAAAGACAGAAATACTCATTATTTTTTATAGTTAGGTGTGGTGAAGTGAGTGTGGTAATGTCGTGTAAAGAATGAGTATTATACTACCCGTATCGACCTACCATTTCCTACCCTAAACCGGTGGGTAGGGTAGAGTGCAGATGGGGTGGATGGGCATGAGCAAGAACAAGGTTATGGTCGGTGTTGTATGGTGGTAGGATAGGGTAATACTAGGAAGTGGTATGATTACGTAGGTGCAGTACAGTAATTTGGTGGCGCGGGGTGGGATGGGGTAGGGGTCGGTAACTTAAGGTTAAGAAAGGATGAGTGGAAGTATGCTTTTTTTAATTTAATAATTAATAGGTATAATGATATTTTGACAATTAACGAAGAGCTGAGATTTGAAATGCAAAATGGGCACTTGGGATTTCAAATAACATGGAGGACGATATTTATAAAAACCTGAGATTTTAATTATTTTCTTGAATCCACAGACCAAACATGATTTTTTAAATGTAGATCTCAAAAAATCCCGTGTAATTCATGAACCAAATACACCTTTAGGTTGAAGATTTTTATCAAAAAAGTTTGTGTAAAAATTGTTCAATATATTATGATAATTTTGAGATTTGACTCATTATTTGAATTTAAAAAAGGTATTAATCATTCTCGGTTCATGAGGCAGTTTTTAATTGACATGCTGACTTTAGAAATGGCAGAATGGACACATTGTTTTAAGTCGTTCGACTTGATTTGAAGGTGGAGAGACAAAAAAATTCTTGCCCCTTTGTTTTCGATAAACGAAGTTCGATATGCAGACTTGTTTCTCGCTATTCAAAGGGAGCTGGAAGGATTATATCACGTGCCCTTCCAAAACTGCATCGCTTGCGAAAGATTTATATATATATTCAATAAGCTCTATTTGGTGTTCTGATATTTTTAAAGTACGTTTTAATCTTGTTTTTCTGCTTTTTGTTTCAGTTAGTATTGGAGATGCTATTAATTATTAAATGGGTTGTGTTTAAGTAATAATAATATTTCAACCTTTTTAAAAAAATAAAATTAAGAGTAAATTACACGGATGGTCCCTGTGGTTTGGTACTTTTTGCGGTTTTCGTCCCTAAAAGTTTAAAATTACACGGATGGTCCCTGAAATGGGTATTTCTCACGCAAATGGTCCCTGGAGTTAACATTTCCGTTAGGCTGGTTAAGTCACAAGGGTATTTTCGTCATTTTCAATCTCATGGACCATTTGCGTAATTTTTTAATAGTTTATATATATTTTTTGTTTTTATTTTATATTCATTTTTAAATTTATTATTATTATCATTTCAAATTATCATCCAAGAGTTCAACTTTGTCAAAAAAATTAAGCTTTAGTCATCAAATTCATCTTTATCACAAAACCAAGATCCTTCAATTGATTGAGAAATTGATAACAGGTGGTGCAACAGAGGAGATGGGTTTTGGTGACAAGGGAGTAACACCTGCCGGTGAAGAATATAAAGGATGAATCTGAGTATGCCCCACGCACCGCCGGCGACCTCGATCTCCGAGCCGTGACTTCTCTCCTGGTGTCTCCCACATTTCAGTGGCGTTGTGCGTTCGTCGGAATCCTAGACGGAGACTGACGTTTTTTCTCAAGTGACGGAACCATTTGTTTTCTAGCCGGAGGAGGTCTAACGACTTTTTCCTTCCTCCCAGAAACTTCACAGGAGCATCCACCACCCTCTGGGAGTTACAGTAACAGCTACCACCGCAAGCAGCATGACGGCGACACCACACAAAGGGATCAATTCATGTCCTGGAAGTCCTGTCACAGCGGCGCCATGTGTCGTAGGGTTTCCAGTGGGCAGGAGACAGAGGCGTCTCCTTGTACGGATTTTGATAAGGCGTAGGGTTTCTTCATCACATGTTTGGTTTCATTCTCTAAAACCCAATCTCTCTCCCACACACACACACTCCTTCGCGCTCTCTTTCTCTTTCTCACAAACATATTGTTTTATGAAACAATTTCTTCTTCTGTTCGTTTCTCTAGATCTGTCTGTGTTCTTCAATGATTTTTGTTTGATTTCTCAAGGACTCCTTCCATATCTCAGCTTTAAAAGGGTTTAGTTTTGATGTTTTTCAGGTTTGGTTTCAAGATTCATATTTTTTGTCTCTTGTTCATGTTTTTTTGTTTGGGTTTTAGCATTCAGATTTGTTTCGTGATTTAGGTTATCTTCTCTTTTTCGTTTGGCTTCAGATTTGCGTTTGGTTCATTTGTGTTTTACGATTTTTTCCTCAATTTTGTTTAGGGTTTAACAGGTTGTCGGTGTTGTTGCAGGCGGTAGCCAACCGGTGGTGATTTTCTTAGGATTTTAGATTTACTTTTTGTGTTATTTAATCCTCCTAGTTTGAATGTATCTTGAATCTGGATTCATCTGGATTTCATATGTACTTTAATGTTCTTGAATCTAAACTTCATAACTATTGTATTTCATGTTTTCCGTTTGAATCCGTGGATAAGGTCGGAGATGGTGATAGCTTAAGGATGAAAAACATTCAATAACTTGAATTACAGATGAACTTAAAATACATAAATATTCACTTTAACCATGATAAATCTCAGTTAATTAAAAGCTTAATCATAAATATAAGAGTCATAATTTTGTTAACAAAATGTTCATAAATCATAACAAAGAAAAAGAAAGGATAATAAGATAGAAAATTAAAAAAAAAAAAAAAGATCATCTATAAAATAATTACAGAAATGGTCCCTCAGATAAAAAATGACAGAAATACCCTTGTCACTTAACTGGCCTAACGGCTAAAATTAACGGCAGTGACCATTTGTGTGAAAGGTTTGCAATTTTTGGACTAATGGTGTAAAAAAAACCTTTTAGGGACGAAAACCGCAAAAAGCCCCAAACCACAGGGACCATTCGTGTAATTTACTCTAAAATTAAATTAAACAACGACCAAAGTGGCATTTACGTAAAATAACGGAATCGCCGAGGCATATTCGTAATCCGATCACGATATCGTCCCGCCCCTCCTAGAATTCGTGAGGAGCAACAAACACACCAACCGCACATATCCACCGTAGATTTGTTCCACGTCATCGATCCGTGCTTTCACGATCCGACGATCACAATTCCATCCCAATCTAGAACCAGACAAAATATCTAAACTCTAGGGTTAGGTTCGTTTAACCCAAGCAATACGATTGTGTGATTACTCGGGGCTCCATTATCATATTTGCTGAGGAACAATCTGAAAAATTTTAGGAAAAAACAATACACCTGAAAATTTAGGGTTTAAGCAGTTTTGCTGTTGATTTCTCCAGAATTAGGGTTAGGAACTTCTCATCAATCAGTTAGGGTTGTAATTTATGATTTCCATTCCATCAGGTATTTATATGCGTTGGTAAAAATCCTAAATTTCTAGCCGCTGATGGACGAGATCTGGGAGAGGGCGGTTGAAACAGCGTTAGACGGCCAAACGGATGTGGCGTCGGTACGAACGTTAACTCTCGACGGAGCCGTGAAGTGTGTACAAGGTCGTCTACCACATCCGTCTCTGTTCCAGAAGTTTCCTCACCTACAACACCTATCCATTGCGAATATCGGTGTTTCATCGCTTGAACAGTTCCCGCGCTTACAGAATCTTCAGAAGTTGATTTTATCCGACAATCGGATCGCTGGTGGTTTGGAATTTTTGGTTCACGCTGGTTTGGAGTCATTACGGGACCTTGATTTGTCGAATAATCGGATTCAGGAGATAGACGATTTGAGGCCTTTGGCTGAGCTACGGCTCGTTTCGCTTGATCTGTATGAGTGTCCGGTTACAAGGGTTAAAGATTACCGATCTAGGGTGTTTGGGTTGATTAAGTCGTTGAAGTATTTAGATAAGATGGATGTTGACGAGAACGAGCGGCCTGAATCGGACGATGAGGATGACGATGATGAAGAAGAGGAGGATGAAGAAGAGGAAGAGGATGACCCTGGAAGTGGAGAGATCGATGGTGAGGAGAAGGGGCCTAATAGGTTGTCAAATGGGCATAGCGTAGGGCAAGATGGTGTGGTTGATGTGGATGAAGATGATGAGAGTGACGCGGATGAGGAGGAATCGGAGATTGTGAGAGGGTCGAATGGGAACGGGTCTTTGGCTGGTCAGGCGAATGGTTTTCATGCAGAGGCTGTTGATGTTGAGGAGGATGATGAGGATGGTGATGATGATAATGATTCAGATGAGATTGATGAAGAGGAAGGTGAAGATGAGGAAGATGTTGTTGAGGTTCATGAGATTGAGGACAGTGATGACGAAGAAGATGGGGTTGAAGATGACGATGAAGATGATGACGATGATGATGAGGTTGATAATGACGACGGTGATCTTGGTGAGCCGGGGAGCACCGGGTGGGTAACTAGCACAGAAGGTGAGATTGATGGGCATGAGCAGGGAGAGGAAGATGGAGATGAGGATGATGATGGGGAAACTGGAGAAGAGGAAATTGGTGTTGATGAAGGGGATTTTGAAGATGATGAAGAGGCTGAGGAAGAGGTAGTATTTCTTTTCATTGATTTCATTTAGAATTTCTTTACCATGAATGCTTTTTAATTTGCTATTTGTGTATACTTATTATATCCTTGAACTGCTCATACAACATGATTTTTTATTAGCATAAGTGCATAATTTTGTCTATGGACTAGGTGACTCATTTTTGTGTGTAATCTTGTGACAATTTTATTGTTTTTAGCAAAATTTGAGCTTTTTATCATCTTAGTAGTAGTTTGGTGCATTTTAAGTTTTATGTAGGTGAGTAGGCACACAGAATTAGAAAACTTTAATTCTCTATATGTTTTTGGTCGGCATGTTTAAAAGAGTTGGTTTCGATGGGGGGGTTTTGTCTTTGTTTTTGGGAACAATTTTTTGTGTTCTGTTTTGCTGATGTAAGTATTGTCATATCAAAAGTGATGGCTGCCTAGCGTCGTTCTTATATTGGCTATTCTTAGAAAATGTGGATTATATCTATGCTTGTTGACCATTTAATGGTATTTTTGTTTCTCCGTGTGTGGGTTAATTGCTCTAATGAAAGGTCCATAAATGAATCTGCTGTTATACAGAATGTATTTTGATCTAACAGTAGATGTAAAACTGCATTGGTATGATAAAAATATGCATCGGGTTTTAGGAACTTGATCAAACTACATATATGTATTATTGTATCATAATCAGTGGAATGGAGTTTTCTCTTTTTTGTTTAACACCCTAAAAGGTGCATGCAGTGTAATTTGTGCAAGGTTTAAATTTTCTGTTACTTTGATAGGGCTTCTCATCTGTCTACCTGTAACTCTTGTTTGTGTGGTGGGCTATGTTAAGATCTGAAATTTCATACATTCTTATTATACGACAGTCAGTCTTATCATATTAGAGCGAAGCCACTCCTATTTGACTGGGGAAGGTCACAAGTTTGAGTTGTATTAGGAAACTAAACTTAAATGTATTTCCCCTCCATTGATCAGAGAATCATGGAGCCTTGGTGCCTGGATGTTTTGTGAAATTTGTTGGATAGACTTTGGATACTTGCTAGTTTGTGGGATTTTCCTTTAAAATTAGAAAATTTGTGTCTGTGTGAGTGTCTCTCTCTCTCTCTCTCTATATATATATATATATATATATATATATAGAGAGAGAGAGAGAGAGAGAGAGAGAGAGAGAGAGAGGTTGCTAATGATTGATGGCTTGATAATCTGAGTATATGTTGTCTTTTTTAGTTGGTGTGATTCCTGTTGATATAAAGAAATGTTTTTAACGATGGTTATTTGTGGCAGGAAGAAGAGGATGTAGGTACAGGATACCTGGTACAACCAGTTGCTCAGGTTGCAGAAGGTGGAGTTACTGGGGATGAAGACGATGATCCAGAAGAAGAGGATGAAGAAGAGGAAGAAGAAGAAGAAGAGGATGATGATGAAGAGAATGAGGTTGGGGTTTCTTCAAATAAGAGGAAAAGAGATGGGGATGATGATGATGATGATGATGACAGTGATCCTAAATCATCAAAGCACAACTAGCAATAATAGGTGAAAGAATGGGAGAATTCAATGATGTGGTTGCTGCTGCTACTGGGGTTGATGTTCATCAATGGAGAGAATGAGAAAGAAGTGTAAACTAATGTTTGAGTTTTACTACCCTTTGTGTTTTTTTAATGAAGAGAACAAGATGATGATATTTTGGAGGGAAAAAAGAGGCATGTAAAACTGGTTTTGGATGGAAAGTGTTTGTTTTTTTAAAAAGAAGTTAAATGCTATACCAAAAGATATCCGTTGTACAAATAGGAGATTCAAATGGCAGTTGATGAAAAGAGGGAAAAAAGCAGCCTTTTTTGAATGGGCAAAGACAAGTTTTTAAGAAATGGAGGGAAAATGGATCATCATCATTTATATGAAAACCATCCATCCATCCATCGGTTCACAACAACATGAAGCAAGAGTGAGTGAGTGAGTGAGTGAGGGGACTCGGTGTTCTTGTAATTTGGAATAAAAAAATATAATTTAAATAAAAATGGGATAAGCAGAGAGTCGTGGGGGAATCCATGTGGTGTACTTGGAAACATGATAAAATGAGACCCTCCCAAATCCGGACTTCAAATCGGCGTCGTATTGGTTTGCGTCAAGTTGCAACTTGCAAATGGACTTTGGGTAACTGATTAACTAATTGGGTGCAAAGGAAAAGAAAGGATACAATAGCAAGTGCGGGTGGACAGGTGTTGGGATCTGATTGGAAGCAGATAAGGCAGATTCTGAAGACTCGGCTCACATGTTGATGTCTTGAAATGGCTGGCTGGCTGGCTGGCCGGCTGTGTTATCCAGCCACTAAAGATTGGACTACGCCTTTCCATGAAATATGAATGTTTGGCTTGGCTTGGCTTCGTTACGTTAAGCTGTATATTTTCTTTTTCTTTTCGTTTTCTCCTTAAATTTCGAATTATTTAAGCACTGTGTCGCCATGTGGTGGTGATGTTGTACACGTATTTATTTTACCTTTTTTTTTTTTTTCATAATGTTGAATGTGATTATCTATTTATTTTTAATATTTTAAATTTTCTAAAACACCTTTTAAACTTATAAATCAATGTCTAAATTCTTAAATCCTAACTTTATATCTCTTGAGATTATAAAACATAAGAATTGATCAATATATCATCATATTTAACCATCTCATACTATTTACAATTTATGTTACTTTATATTAATTCGCCAATTAATATGCACTACTCATGTGTCGTATTTTCCATGCTGGATTTTTATTCATAGTCTTTTGTATTACTATCATCTTGATTAATTTTTTGACTAATCTAATTTTGTATCATGTTTGTGTTCATGTAGGGTTTCATGTTGACTATGTTTTGGTTTTTGTCATTCGAATTTAAAAAAAAAAAATACTAATGATACATAACACAACTAGTAGACTAGGGGTGAGCTCGGTACCGTACCGATCCCGAAAATACCGAAACCGAATTATTAGTTTTGGAAGAACCGAATACCGAACCGTATAATTTTATATGGTGCCGGTTCGGTTCCGAATACCGAATTTTAGCTAATTTAAGAACCGAATACCGAACCGAAGGTACCGAATACCAAATTTTAGCTAATTTAAAAACCGAATACCGAACCGAATATATTAATTCGGTATCGGTCGGTACCGGTACCGGTTCGGGTTCGGGAAATAGTACCCGTTGCTCACCCCTATAGTAGACTATAATGAAGCAATGAACGTTTATACCAAATAATGAAGTTTAGCATATACGTTTATGTTTTTTCTGTAATATTTTTGGTGTTATAATCTAAAAGTCTGGACAGGTCAGATGTGAGATGCATCTAATTTTAATATGATAAATACACGATCTTAAGGACATACTCTTTAAAAGTACGAGATAATTAAATTTTTACATAATATACAATGATTCACCCATGAGTTTTATATAAAAATCAAACTTCATAAGAATATCTAGTACACATGCCAACTAATGTTTTGCGGTTTACTCGACCCAAAATTTTCTAGCTAGCAAAATCAAAAACAAAACCGTCTTTAGCGTAACGTCGTCAATCGTCCTTGACCTATAGAGAAAACATGAAAGCTTCGGGTTTTTTCTTTTATCAACACTTCCTGAAATATAACTTTCCAAAAGGACATGCCAACGCCTAGTGGGTAAGAAGATTTAAAGATATAAATAACACATATGCATGACAATAACATCAAATGGATGATAGAGTAGTCACTTCGACGTACCTGTAAAATGATAGTAGTTACACCCAACATATATCATTATTAAGATGTGAGTAGACACTCACAATGCCGATAATCATTTCAAGCTTCCCAAACACTTTCATTGTCAATAGTCGATTGACGTTTTCGTCTAACCGTGCTAAGCCACCCATAGTTGCTCATATCGCATGCATGTGAATGGGTAGTCGTCCAATATGTCAATTGAATCAATGTATCAAGCTTAATAGATATATAATCAAAGGCATGGTAACAACAGATAACACAAACAAGAATTTAGGTGTATCACATATTGTCATTTAGGAAATTAAATCATGTTACTCACACTGCCAATACATCAGAATACTCCAATAACAAATACTAAACTGATCTTTAGATAATTTTCATGATAGCTAATTGCTCCATAATAGGCCAATATTAAAAATCTCGATATCAATGTGCAATACCCTGATATTATTTGACCTTTTAACTTATTATTCAGGCATATTTATTCAAATCATGATCACCGACTATTCCGAGTCTCAATTATGATTTACTTAACGCTTTAAAAGATTTTTTTTTATTTAATTTATGAGAGTTACCAAAGTTACCACCTTAACGGATTTGAAAGCGAGATTAAATGACAAAAAATTAGGTGTGGCGCTAAGGATATGCCCACAACTATCCAACACATGTGCCAACACTATCATATTTGTAACACCCCCAAAGTAGATAAAAATACCACGTAAATGACACATCAAGTGACATATTAAATAAAAGAACATTGAAATTCCTGATAATTTTAAACTTTAATTTTCATAAAATAAGTCCCAATAACCCTTTACATAATATCTTAATTAGTAGTCTTTGTCATACATACTATCTTTTTCCTGATCACTTGAGATACACATATAACATATACTATAGAACCCTCGTGAGAATTTAAAAGTTAATAGACTATAAAATGATGAGTGATAGCCTCCTTACTGAGCGGAAATATGAAATCTAACACAACCGCATTACCGCTAATCAGCAGACAACAATCTCTGTGAAGTAATCCACGCACACAGCTTCTTAGACCGCACAAAGCAGTGTCATTGAAGAACCAAAGAGATCGGGAGCTACCCAATATGCCTAGTTGTATGGTTTATCACAACAACGCAATATATCTTAGATTTTATATTTAGAACATAGTTTTCCAATAAAAATATGTTCATATGAGCATGATTAATATAAGCCCTTTTTTATTATAAAACACAGTTCATTTTAATTAACAATAATAAAGCATGCATGTATTAATAATAAATAATCGTATATGCATCTAAAAATATTTACGTTTCACTCGAAGCTCAATGCTATCTCAAATCCCAAATATTACTTGCGGTGCCTTACACGATCCTTACAAGACAATGAGTACAATTATAATAAAAATATGTCACTAAATTATCCATAATATAGCATTTAAAACATGATTATTTTTCTGAGTTTTTACGCGAGCCTGTAAGGTTTCTCACGCAACCTTGTAGCAGATATTTTACACGATGGTGTAGAGTTTCTTATAAGGTGGTGTAACAATCGATCTCCCTACACGGTGGTGTAGGATTTTCTACAAGGTGACATGACTTCATCCTACACGAGCACATGGACAAGATCTAGTTGCTTGATGTGCAAAAGTTTATTCTATTCTTGGCAGCCTCAGATTTTCAATCATAAAATCAATTGGAACTTGTTTAAACTCATAAACTCAATCCATAAACCTGCTAAAACCATTCAAAATATCATTCCATGCATCAATTCCCAATGATTAATCACATTTAAAGCATGTAAACTCAAGCTTTTACCATGAAGAAAATGGTGATGGTAATGAAGAGAAGGTGGTTAAGATTATGAAGGCTTTGGCTTCACTTCTTGCTGATCTTCTTTCTGTTGCTGCTCAATGCTCACGATGGCCACTCACACACACAATCACTTTATGTAAGTTTCTTGACTTGAAGAAAAAGAAGTAGGTAACTTAGAAGATAAAATAGATTTAAGTCGGCTAGTAAATTAGTTATTTCACGGTCTTTTTACATTTCAACCAACCTTCAAAATTTCTTGATTTTATCTCGTCCAACTCAATATAATTAAACTATTCTAACATATAATAAAATCCTACGTATTTTATGTAACATCCCTTAGTTTTAATTTAGCTTAATTATATAACTTTTATTTTATTTTGCATTGTTAATTATTAAAGTTATATATAGGGTTAAATTTGCCAAAGTGTGAAACAGAAGGTAAAGGGGTGCAAATTATAATTATGTCAAACTTTTATACATAAAACACGTAGACTCATAATCAGGGGTGTTCAAAAATATTTGAAATCGAGTCTT
This sequence comes from Centrapalus pauciflorus, assembly GCA_020465985.1. Classification (NCBI taxonomy): domain Eukaryota; kingdom Viridiplantae; phylum Streptophyta; class Magnoliopsida; order Asterales; family Asteraceae; genus Centrapalus; species Centrapalus pauciflorus. The sequence goes on along the minus strand of JAANYP010004495.1, from coordinate 47,561 downwards.
CGATCTGAAAATCCGATCCTAAATTATCTGAAATTTTGGATTATCGGAATTTCGGATATGAATTTGCATAATTTCGGATTATCCAAAATCCCGAAATTCAATTTTAAAAAATATTTTATTTTCCTAAACATTTTTGCCAAACATTATTTTACTAACGATAGTTATTTTTAATTGTAAGTGTATAATATAGCTTTAACATATTTATAATTCGTTTAAATGTATTTTAATTTCTTTTAACGTGTTTTTTTGTTGTTTTAAGTTTAAAAAACATGATATATATTCGTTTGTGACACAATTACTTTTTGAAATGTTAATAGGTATATAGATTTGTATTTATAAAATAATTTCAGTTTTCGAATAATCTGATATCCGATTTTTTGGATATCCGAAATTCGGATTATTCGAAAATTGGGAATGAATTCGGATATCCAAAAATTGGATCCAGAAATGAAAACCCATACTGATGTCGTTTGCAATCTCTCTCTCACTCTAAATGCACACCGCTTATTTTCACTCTAAAATTATCCAACATACGTTGGATTCAAGCTAGACTTCTTGTTACTTAAAGGTGCACAAGCATTTACATACAAGAAGCAAGTTGCAGATAATATTGAGCTAAATAATCTTTACATTGAATGTTTTATGTTGTTTTGTTGGACACGCCACTGTTTTAATCGAACAAAGACCGTTTGAGTATAATTTGGTAAAATTGACTCTGTAAACATCAAAATGGTATTTGTAATAAGTTAGACATAGTTGTGTATGTGTTTTGTGATACGATGGGAGCAGAGTATTTATCATTTGTAATATTTTATGATGCAATATATAGCAATTAGTAATAACATGAACTTGCACTATAGCTTACAGTTTGATGTATATAGTATGCATATAATGTAATTTAAGTAAATCCAGTTCTTATATATTTTGTTCATTGATTGATATTATATTGTTTAGCTGAAATCTTAAATAGTTCAAAAATTTTCGTGTTGATTCGTTTTTGAGCTGCTTTTAGTCTAATTCATTTTTAATAGTTTGTTTACTTTAACAGTGAGTACATTGCGAATATAAAATATATCTTAAAAGTCTATTTAAATATTTATAATAATCATAATTGGTTTCCTATATATTTAAACTACATCATATAATATTCCAGTTTCATTTCAAATAATTTTTAAACAAAAACTTAACTTTAATAAGCATAATAATAAAAATTAAGAGGATCTTTTTATTAAGAAGTTGTTATTTTAGAAGTTGAACGTAGTTTGAGTCGACTTTTATGTTTAATTTACCTTCATAAAAATATAATACACTTATTTATAAATTTGATAAACAGAAATTTCTTGTTTTTGATGATTTTTGGCACTTTTTCCAACCCTTTTTAACAATAGTTTTTATAAAGCATGAACAAAGTTATCCTTCAAACAAATTTATTTCGTTACCTAAAATAAACATTAACTCAAACAGCATTTCCTTTTTTACTTTTTATGCAATTAACGAGCTAAAAAAACGAATTCATCCAATCACGTTTTATATATATATATATATATATATATATATATATATATATATATATATATATATATATATATATATATATATATATATATATATATATATAGAGGTGGGTTCAATGGAGAACCTCCATGCATCGAAGAACTTGAAGAACCTCTATGCACCACCACAAATGCATCACAATCTCCCCGTGATGCATCATTATTTCCACGTGATGCATCAATTACCTGCATGATACATCGATTTCTACGTAATGCATTACGATTTTCTAGTGATACATTGTGGAACCTCCATGCACCACCACAAATGCATCACAATCCCCACGTGATGCATCATTATTTTCACGTGATGCATCAAATTCCTGCGTGATGCATCGATTTCTACGTGATGCATTACGATTTTTTAGCGATGCATTGTGGTTCTTCAAGGTTCTTCGATGCATAGAGGTTCTCCATTGAACCCACCCATATATATATATATATATATATATATATATATATATATATATATATATATATATATATATATATATATATATATATATATATATATATATATATATATATATATATATATATATATAGATTTGGGTTCAAATGAGTACCACTAGTTTTGCGGAGTACCGGAGGTACCTCGCTTAAAATCATTTTTTTTGAAATTTTTTTTCATAATCATGTTTAAATTAATAATACAAGACTACTTGCAAAAAATCACACATAAACACACACTAGAACTATGTGAAACGTGTGTGTTCACATTAACGTTACTGTTGTGAACGTGTGTTCACAACTAAGCATGTTCACATGAATTTTTTCACGTTCACATGACTTTTAAGATGATAGAAAGTGTAAATGTATATAATATTTTACGAATAGCCTTATATTATTTGTATCTAAATGAATATGAAAAAAAAATTCAAAAAAAAAAAAAACTTTTTTACGGAGCAAGTTCACATCTGAAACCCGTGCGTTCACAGGTACTCACGGTACTCTGCATTTTTTAGGTACTCACACGAACCATATTCTATATATATATATATATATATATATATATATATATATATATATATATATATATATATGTATAGTTTTTTAAATTTAAATTTAAATTTTTCATAACACACCGTTATCTTGATGTTATCTTTTATTTAATCCATTTATTTTAATAAATTTCGTTTAGTCATCTTTTAACATTTATTATTACAACATTATCTTACACACTTAAAATTATTTTTTTAATTATACTTATGTTTGGGGTTGTCTTTTGAAACTATTATCTTGTGTTTAATTGTATGGAAAAAACTTTATTATTCAAATGCATGATACAAAATTCTAATTCAATTATCCGATCACTTTTCTTTTTCTTTTTCTTTTTTTTTTTAATTTTAAATTTAAATTTTTCATAACACATCATTATCTTAGTGTTATCTTTTATTTAACTTCTTCATTTTAATAAATTTTCGTTTAGTCCTTTTATAACATTATTATTACAACATTTTCTTACACACTTAAAATTACGATTTTAATTATTTTTCATAACACATCTTTATCTTGGTGTTATCTTTTATTTATCCCATTTATTTTAATAAATTTTTGTTTAGTCCTCTTTTAACATTTATTATTATAACATTTTCTTACACACTTAAAATTACGATTTTAATTATACTTATGTTTGGAGTTATCTTTTGAAACTATTATGTTATGTTTAATTGTATGAAAACACTTTATTATTCAAATGCACGATACAAAATTCTAATGTAATTGTTTTATAATTAAAAATGTATCTTTTTTTTAATTTTTAATAATTTAAATTTTTCATAAGCCCTTATCAAAGTGTTATCTTTTATTTAGCCCTTTTATTTTAATAAATTTTTGTTTAGTGCTCTTTTAACATTTATTATTACAACATTTTCTTACACACTTAAAATTATGATTTTAATTGTACTTATATTTGGAGTTGTCTTTTAAACTATTATGTAATGTTTAATTGTATGAAAAAGATTTCTTTATTCAAATGCACGATACACAAATCTAGTGTAATTGTTTTATAATTAAAATGTATCTTTTTTTAACATAATGCGCTTTTATCTTAGTATTATCTTTTATTTAGCCCTTTTATTTTTATTAAATTTTTGTTTATTACTCTTTCAACATTTATTATTACAACATCTTTTTACACACTTAAAATTATGATTTTAATTATACTTATATTTGGAGTTGTCTTTTGAAACTATTATGTTATGTTTAATTGTATGAAAAAAAAAACTTTATCATTCAAATGCATGATACAAAATTCTAATGCAATTGTTTTATAATTAAAATGTAACTATTTAATATTTAGATTTTTTTTGTTAAATATGATCATGTATAACATTGAACATTACTATTATAAAGTTGACAAACCCTAATCGATGTATTAGATACATTACCGTTGTAAATTTTTTTTATTTGATTGTAAAACCAACAAATTAAATTGACGATTAAACATAATCAATGTCAAATTTTCATATTATGGTTATGAATATTTAATTAGTTAATTCTAGTTCCGATCCCATTTAATAAAGCATTGTTTGTAATTTTAATATTGCAAAATCTAGAAAGCCAATCATAAGATTCAACTAACAGTATTATTTGTCTTGTTGCTTGAAATACAGCTTTCCAATTTCGCTATTCGTTTGAATTGTTGGAAAAATTTATTTATTTATTTATGACTAAATTACATAAATGGTCCCTGTGGTTTATATGAAATTATGGTTTTAGTCCCTGAAAGAATTTTATTACACCAGAAGTCCCTAAAATCGAAAAGTTGTAACAGTTTGGTCCCTGAAACTAACGACCGTTAACTTGAGCCGTTAGTTTCAGGGGCATTTTTGTCTTTTTGACTTTCAAGGACCATTTATGTAATTTTCAAACTTTCAGGGACCATTTATAAAATTTTCATACTTTTCATATATATTAATCATTTCTTTCTTTTTTATAATTTTAATTATCCAAATATAACATTTTATTTTTTATTCCTTTTGTTTTAATCATCAATTTTTATTTGTATATTTATTGTTATTATTATTGTTATTTTTTTATATATTACTATAATTATTTATTTAAGATTATTATACGATATATCTGGTTCATTTCTTTTCAATTATTTTTTTCATTTAAGAAAATTAAATATAAAAACTAGTTGTAGATTTTTTCGTTCGGAAAATCTAAAATCGAAATGATTTATTTCTTTTCTCCATTAAAAAAAAATTCAAAATAACAAAACGTGCTGTTTGGAAAAAGAATATAATCAAAATGCTTCGTAGTTTCTTCATTGCAAATACTTAATAAAAATTTTTAATTCTAAATGGTTTGAAAAGACAAGAATTGGAATGGTATGTTGCTTTTTAGTCAAATAAATTAAATTCCAAATGGTTTGTTGTTTTTATTAAAAAATTTGAAATTGTATTGATTTTTTTATCTACGTTTAATTAAAAATCAGAATGGTTCTTTTGTTTGGAAAAAAATCAAAAGTCATAATGGTTTACCGTTTTTTGATCAAAAAAATTAAAATCTAAATGGTTCGTCATTTTTTTTATAAAAGAAATTAATACAAGATGGTTATGGTTGTTTAAAAAAAATCAAAAATTATAACGGTTTATCATTTTTTGATCAAAATAATTATCGAAATGGTTCATCGTTTATTTGATCCAAAAAACAATATTGGCGTGGTTCGTAAATTTTTTTATCGTTGTTTAATCAAAAAACGATGAACCGTTACTTATGATGAACCATTTCGATTTTAATTTTTTTGATTAAAAAACGATGAACCATTATGATTTTTGATTTTTTTAAACAACGATAAACATCTTGATTTTAATGACGAATCATTTTGATTTTAATTTTTTTATCAAAAAAAGGTAAACCGTTATGATTTTTGATTTTTTCAAACAAAAGAGTAATTCTGATTTTTAATTAAACGTAGATAAAAAAATCAATACAATTTCAATTTTTTCAATAAAAACAACAAACCATTGGAATATAATTTATTTGACTAAAAAGCGATGAACCATTCCAATTCTTGATTTTTTCAAACCATTTAGAATTAAAAACTTTTATTAAGTATTTACATTGAAAAAACTACGAAGCATTTTTATTATATTCGTTTTCCAAACGAAAAAAGTTTCAACACGTTGTTATTTTGAATTTTTTTGAATGGAGAAAAAAAATAAATCATTTCGATTTTAGATTTTCCGAAAGAAAAAACTACAACTAGTTTTTATTTTTATTTTTCTTAAATGAAAAAAACAATTGAGAAATATTTGGATTCACAATAAATAATTGAAAAAGAAAATAAACCAGGTATATCATATAATAATCTTAAATAAATAATTATAGTCATGTATAAAACAAAAATAACATTATTAATAATAACAATAAACATACAAATGAAAATTAATGATTAAAACAAAAGGAATAAAAAATAAAATGTTATATTGGGATAATTAAATTATAAAAAAGAAAGAAATGATATATATATATATATATATATATATATATATATATATATATATATATATATATATATATATATATATATATATATATATATATATATATATATATATATATATATATATATATATATGAAAAGTATGAAAATTTCATAAATGGTCCTTGAAAGTTAAAAAGACAAAAATGCCCCTGAAACTAACGGCTCAAGTTAACGGCCGTTAGTTTCAGGGACCAAAATGTTACAACTTTTCGATTTTAGGGACTGCTGGTGTAATAAAATTCTTTCAGGGACTAAAACCGTAATTTCATATAAACCACATGGACCATTTATGTAATTTAGTCTTTATTTTTTGTAATTAATATTTTAGACCCATAGCAAATTAGCAATGGGCGGATGCCAATAACTCGTTTAGTTATGTATTCCACATTACATCACACCTTAGCTGTTAGCACCGTTCACCACTTATCCCTCCTCCCAAAGCCACAAAGCCTCTTATCTCTTTCTGGTTTCTAACTTTCTACAATATGGAGCTCTCAAAATTGTTGCTCCGATCCGCTTCTTCCACCTCAATCCCTCTAACACCTTACATATCTCAATGCTTTTCATCCAAACACCACCACCACCAACCGCCTTCCTCCTCCCACCGCCGTCTAAAAGTCCGATCCATGGCAAAACAAACCGGTGAAGAAGTTTCCGCTAATGGGGTTGCTGAGAAACTTGCCATAGCCGGTGGGTTAATCGCGACGCCGGTAATTGGTTGGTCTCTTTACACTCTCAAGACCACCGGCTGCGGATTGCCTCCGGGCCCTGGAGGTTCAATTGGTGCATTGGAAGGGATCAGCTACTTGGTGGTGGTTGGGATTGTGGGTTGGTCATTGTATACCAAGTCGAAAACTGGATCGGGTCTGCCGAATGGACCGTTTGGGTTGTTGGGTGCTGTGGAAGGGTTGTCATATTTGTCATTGGTGGCGATCTTGGTGGTTTTTGGGTTGCAATTTTATCAACAAGGTTCGCTCCCTGGTCCGGTTCCCGTCCCCGGGGACCAGTGCTTTGGTTGAGCGGACCTTAATCTCTATGTATTTTTATTATTTCCTATTGTTAAATTAAATATTTGTATAGTGTAGGGTTCCTTTGTATAACTATTGTATCCATATATTGTGAGCTAATGCAATGCATTCCCCACGAGACTACACAATAACACCTATCAAATTCAACATGTATTGTAATCATGTTATTTACACAAGATTATGCATATATTTTTGGAGAAAATATTGCATAAAATTTAAGTTTATAGTATTAAGATAAGAATAATTTATACTAAAAATTATCCAAAATGTTCAATTATTTACATAGATATAAATATCAATTTTTTTAAAAAAAATCTAATGAAACCCAACAGCTCCAATTGTTCTGCCAATCCCGGTTCATCAGGTTCCAATCTTACAGAGAAAAAAAAAACTAAATAAAATTCCGTTTTTGACAACCTTTAATAAGAAGTTAAGAACACAATCATCAAAAGTTATACATTACTAGATGACATTGTGTCATCTTCATCAAAATTTCTATAGAGAGCTTGAAAACTCATATCTCGTTCTCCTGATAAATAACTTCGTACATGAAGAACCTGCCATTTTTTGGGTCGGATTCAATCGGCTCCATGTAAAATGGTTTTTTAGAAGAAGAATTAAACGGTGTGAGTTGCCATAATTAAACAATACTCGCACTCTCAACGCTAATCCATGTTTCATTTTTAATTTACATGATAATTCTTGTTAATTCAAATTGCTAATTCACAGAAATCATAGATTTGTGATTTTTTTCTTAAAACGAAAAAGATTCAAAATAATAAAATATAACTGGAAAAACATTAATGCTGAAAACGAAGGATTTATGAACCTAAAATGTTGGCAAATCGTCTCAAGGCTCAAGCTATTTGTCAATCAGTCCAAGCGTCCCGCTAGTTAAGATTATATATATATATATACATTTACGTAATGATATCGTCCAATGACAATTTTTTTCTTTTTCTTTTTTTTTTTAATTTTAATTTTAAAATTTTCATTATACACCCTCATCTTAGTGTTATCTTTTATTTAACCCTTTTATTTTGATAAATTTTTATTTAATTCTCTTTTAACAATTATTATTACAACATTTTCTTACATACTTAAAATTATGATTTTTAATTATACATATATTTGTAGTTGTCTTTTGAAACTATTATGTTACATTTAATTGTATAAAAAAAAACTTTATTATTAAGATGCACAATACAATATTTTAATGAATTTGTTTTATAATTAAGATGTAACTATTTAAAATTTAGATTTTTTTCATTAAATACGATCATATATAGCATTGAACATTACTATTATAACGTTGAAAACTATAATCGATGTATCAGAGACATTACCGTTGTAAATTTAATTGATTTGTCCGTAAAACCAATAAATTAAATTGACGACCAACTTAATCAATGTCAAAATTTCAAATTATGGTTATGAACTTTTGATTAATTAATTCTGTTTCCGATCCGATTTAATACGACATTGTTTGTAATTTTAAATTGCGAAATCTAGAAAACCAATAATAAGAACCGACTAACAATAACATTTGTCTTGCTTCTTGAATCTTTACGGCTTTTCAATTTTATTCTTCGATGTTGGTTCAGTTGTGTTTCGTTGTTTGAATTGTTTGAAAAATATTTTTTTTATTTGTTTTTATATTTATTTTTGTAATTAATATTTAGACCCCGCAGCAACGTGTGTGTTCAATAACAATATCATTTTGCTTGCTTCTTGGATATGTATCAGCTTTCGAATTTCAGTTTTCGCTTTTGGTTCATTTGTGTTTTGTTGTTTGAAAGGTATTTATGCATTTTTTTCAAATTTATTTTTGTAATTAATATTTTAGACCCCACATGACCAATCATGAATGGTTGGATTAATTTTTATTTTAAACTTTTCATAATATACCCTTATCTCTTAACCCATTTGTTTTAATAAATTTTTGTTTAGGCATTTTTTAACATTTATTATTATAAATTTTTTAAAAATATGATTTTAATTATACACATGTGTGAAGTGATCTTTTGAAACTTTTTATGTTATGTTTAATGTATGAAAAAGACTTTATTACTCAAATGCACAATACAATATATTTTAATGATATTGTTTTATAAGTAAAATATAACTAATATATGTATCTGTCTGTGCATATATCTCTGCTAAATCAAAAGACTTGCAAATTATATGATAATCTAAAACTCTATCTTCCCGTAGCGAAACGCGGGTGTCACCAGGTTTGACACATGGCCAACCATGATTTGTTGGTGTTTTTTAAACTTCTCATATTACATTATTTAACACCTTTATATTAATAAATTTTTGTTTAATCTTCTTTTAACATTTATTATTACAAAAACATTTACAGGTTTAAATTTATGATTTTAATATACATATGTTTGGAGTTATCTTTTGAAACTATTATGTTATATTTAATTGTATGAAAAAAAAACTTTATTATTCAAATTCACAATACAAGATTCTAATGAAATTGATTTATAATTAAAATATAACTAATATATGTATCTGCCTATGCATAACATATGCTAACTTAAAAGATTTGCAAATTATATGAAAATCTAAAACTGTAACTTCCCGCAGCGAAGCGCGGGTGTCACCACCTCGTTAAGAACATTTACATTTTGTAGGCTACTAATGGGTTCGTAACATTTTACTTATTTATGATTTAATTATTTTCCCTTTTATTGGGCTTCTATCACTGGCCCATATACTTTTGGGCAACTTGTCTGTTTGATCTATGTCATAACCAATTAACCATAGCAACTAGCAAGTTTTAATTTGTTTCCCGAGTTTCTTGGGATTTTATGTGATTTGCATTTTTTTTTTTTGTGTTTTCGTCCCTTCATATTTTTTTTCTCACAAAAGTCGTCAAGTTAATTTTTTCTTTTTTGGTTTAGTGAAATTTGGACATTACAATCCGATTTTTCAGTCTCTAAAAACCCGGTTTAATAATTATAACCGTGGTCTAATAGTCAAATTTCACAAAACTAAAAAAATAACATTGAGTAGTCTAATAGTCAAATTTCACAAAACTAAAAAAATAACATTGAGGGACGAAAACGAAAAAATCGTGAAAACATGTTGGTTTTTTTTTCGTAATAAACCCTTTAAAATATTGTGTTTGGTTCAAAGATTTCAGTAATGATTTAAAATCTCTGGATTTTGTAAATCCCACCAATATTTAAAGTCTTTTTCAATTGTGAAAATATTACCAAATAAATTGAGGTACACATCATTATGATAGTTATCGGGCATAGAAATTATCGAAACCCAAAACAATACCAATATTGCTTTTCCTTTACCGAAATTATTGATCTTTGTAGGATGAAAGGTTGATCTCTACTCGAGTATTTTTATAATAATCAGAGAATCGTGTTTAATCATGTAACATGTTTCTTTGTGCATGTTCTTATTTCTGTGTAAAAAGCACCTCTTGACATTTGAAGACAGAACATTAGCCTAACAATGTCACATAGTTGATTGTTTCTTCTTGTTTTTCTTATAATAACAAGCTCATTGCTCAAATTGTAGTGCATAAAAATACGACTTTGTAATTGCGGCATGTCAAGATGCGCATTTTTATGCGTGTGAAGTCCTTGCTCATATCGGGTTTAAGGATCTTGGATCGTATTTTAAACAGAAATCATTTGATATCCATTTCATAATTAGCTCCCTTCCAAAATGTATAATTTTTAAATACTTATGTTCGATCCTTGTAAGACGATAATGGTTCTATCAATTTCATCACACGTAGATAATCAGCCTATATATGGAGTTTTGCTAATCGATCTCTTTGTTTTCTTTCAAAAAAATTGTGAGCGTAAGATAATCTTGCCATGGCTTGCTCCTTTAGACGTCTACGAAGCTCATTGTAACATCACAATTGTTAAGCATGATTTTAATAGTAAATAAAATGTAAGCATGAACGAGATTTGAATGAATGAAGTTGGTTGTTCAATTTTTTGAGTGAATTTAATATAAGTTTATGATAATTTTTATGTATTTATCTCCTCATGGTGAATTATTATTATGATTGTGGGAGATTGTGGTGTAAATAATTAAGATATAAGTGAAGCGACACACTGGGCATTGAGCTTTTGAGCTGCAACGTATTTTACTTATAGATGGGCCGGCTACTACAAATTCGATCACTAAGCATCCGCTTACTTATTTAGCTGTTTGCATTTTCAGGCAAAGGCAAGAACGCGGGACCTTCAAGTTAGGTTTTTTGAGCTAGAACACTAGCTAGAGACTGTTAACCTGAGCTAGCTTGTGGTAATTACTTATTTATAAATTTATGAAATCAAATCTAGTTTGAGAGGATGGTTATGTTTATGTAATGTTGTAATAGTAATGGATATATTAGTCAAAGTAGATTAAACTTCTGATTAGTATGATTAAGGGTGTTACATAATTAACATGCATGGGTGACTTTTGTATGAAATTACATGCATGTAATCCTGTAAAAACTAAAAATGAGTGTGTCAAACTTCCCTTTTCAACTACAAACTTTGAGCCATATTATATATATCCAATGATATCCACATTTTCTAGATGCATGAAGATTGAGTACGTGTAGTTATGATAGAAGTTATCACCACCCCATGAATTTAAAGGTGCATGGTGGATATATATGATGTCTATCAGTGGCAGGCTTTGTAATCTTTGAAGGATCCATTTCTTTATCTTTCTCACTGATTACACGAAGGAATTTACGGTATATGCATGTGTTATTTGTGGATTACGAAAGTTTTTCCAGATGAATTTAACATTCCTGATCTTGTTTGGTGACATGGCAATTGATCATCTTGTGGATTACGAAAGTTTTTCAAGATTCATGTTTTTCTTTAAGTTCTTGAGTTTATACTTAGTTAGGGTTAAAGATGTTATGCTTTAAGGTATGCATTTTATTTAAAAATGACATATTTTGAAAGCCTTAAAACAACCTAGAATGTAGGAAAACGGCAGGTGATGCTATAACTAACAAACTACCGTTGGTTGAGAAAAACACAACTCAAATTAGAGAGAGAGAGGGAGAAAGAGAGAGGTGTCCATCTTTGTAGGACTGTAGAGAAGACCTGGTGTGTCTTTCTAAATTAGGAAAATCACAATACCACACTTAACCTGTATCTTCTCTTTGTTCAGTTTTTTTTTCCATCTTTTTCAATTAGGTATCACTTCTATCTCCAATAAAACCTACCATTCTTTATAATCCTGCTAATTATTGATTCATAAGACACATTTGATTAGGAGAAAGTCCATAATTAGTCGTTGGTAGATCCGCATGTCAAATAAACGAAGAAGTAACAAAGTGGATTATCCCAGATTGTAAGTATTTTCTTTTGTGTTTCAATTCTAGAATTGGATGCATCACTTGAATGTTGTTTGGTCTTCATGTTTTTCTTTTTATATATTGTTATTATTTCAGGGTGCATTATATGCTTGAAGAAACTTGGTCATCATTTCTTTGAAAGAACAAAGGATTATAATGTTACAGATTTACCATTGTGGGAGTTGAATAAATGTTTGTTATTGGAATGTAGTCTGAATTTTTGTAACTAGCAGTTATGGGTGAGGGTTTGATTTTTAGGATGGAGCTCTTTTTGATTCAAATTTGAGATTCTGAAGAAGTTCATTAAACACATGGCTCCGGCGCCTGAAACTGCTCCGTCTCCAAATTCATCCCGAACACCACCACCGAAATCTTCTCCTCCTCCCCCTTCATCATCACCACCACCACCAAAATCCCCTCCTCCTCCCTCCTCGCCACCACCACGTTCCCCTCCTCCTCCCTCACCCCCACGACGTTCCCCTCCTCCTCCTTCACCACCAAAAAAAAAGAAAACAGAAACTTCACCGCCACCACCACCCTCAACAAGTAAACGATCTCCTCCACCACGATCTCAGACCCCTCCTGTTGCATTTTTTCCTCCACCAGAAAATGCTGCACGCAACCAATATCCACCACCTCCCCCCGACAGGTTACACAAGTCTCCAAGCCATAAAACACACCATAAATCCTCTGATCGCTCACATACAAAACATTCAGATTCAAGTAATGAAGTAACTATCATTGGATTTGCTTTGGCTGCGTTCGTGTTTCTTTCTGTTGTCACCATTTGTGTTACATGCACTAGAAGGAAGAAAAAGAAGGATGCAGCTTACTATATGAAACCATCCCCAGGTTTTAAAACTAACTACTAGTTATTCTTCATATCATTTCCAATCAATATCTTTAAAAATGGTTGTTTCCTAGATCTGTGTAGTTGTAGAAAACTGAGATGGACCATACTGTTTTGCTAACAAACTAATACAAAAAAGTCGAGAGTATAGGATCCCAAGAACCAAACTGTACAGTACAAGTTTGGTGTTGTTTTTAACTGGTTTTATTCCAAAAGTAGATTTTTGAATTTTGCTTGTTTAAGAATAGTTTGGGCTAGTATTCAAGCTTAAAATCTACGTAGACAATGTTGTTTCGTTAAATACAAGAAATCTGGTCTGGACCAGTTTTTTATATATAATGATAAGTGCATACATGACCAAGTATATTAATTCTGGTTCCAGCTTGGTTTACATACAGGTTTTACAGTTCTATAAAGAGATTTGCACATACTTATTATCATTATCAATTTTCTTTTGCATTTCACAGGTGCGAGTGGAGGTGGAGACTACTACAAAAATCAATGGGGAGGTTCGCCTCGTGATCATGTAGTCAAGTTCACAACACCAGGAATGATGGGTAAACCAGTAGGTGTTGGTGGCAGATGGGGAACATCACCACGGTCGAACAAGAATGGTGGAAACTTCTCACCATCTGCAATGCCACCACCAAACATGCCACTAGCATTTAGCATGAGCCAGTTCTCATATAATGAGCTATCAGTAGCCACAGGTGGGTTCTCAAAGTCCAACTTGTTAGGACAAGGTGGGTTTGGGTACGTGCATAAAGGGGTTTTGCCTAATGGGCAGCAAGTCGCAGTTAAGAGCTTGAAATCAGGAAGTAATCAAGGAGAGCGTGAGTTTCAAGCAGAAGTTGAGATCATTAGTAGAGTACACCATCGTCATTTGGTGTCACTTGTTGGATACTGTATTGCTGATGCACAAAGATTGCTTGTCTACGAGCATGTTCCGAATAAGACTTTAGAGTTCCATCTTCATGGTGAGTTTTTTCTTATGAACAAGTGAAAATTAACTTTGACCATGTAAAGATCCTAACAAAATTTGATTTGTGCAGGAAAGGGTTGTCCGGTCATGAGCTGGGAAACTAGGATCCATATTGCACTAGGATCAGCTAAAGGACTTGCATACCTACACGAAGATTGTATGTCCTTAGCATAACAAACAATAGAAAAAAAGGGTTAATGCATGGCAAAAAGAAATGCAAGATACTTTTATCATAATATCTATTTAGTCCTAACCATTTAATGTGACAAATGACCATCATTTTACCATTTTATGTAATTCAACATAGGTAACATGTTCAATGGTTGCATAAATTGGTAGCAGAATGGTAGTTTATTACACTAATGGTAAAAATTTACATAAAAAAGATAAGAAATGGTAAGTTAGTTATGTTAAATAGTAAAAAAGAAAGTTCTATAGTCGGTGAAAGTGTCTTGCGTTTCTTTTTCACATTTTTTCACTTAACCTTAACACTATAAAAAAGTGCATCATGTAATTTATCATCCTAACCATCTCATGAAAACTTGTAGGTGATCCTCGAATCATTCATCGTGATATCAAATCTTCAAACATTCTTCTTGACCACAACTTCGAAGCAAAGGTATATACTTTACAGTTTACACATTCTTTTTGGGCAAATTCTTATATGTTTGAAAGTCTTTTAAAGTTTTAGTTATGCTTAATTATACCATACTCATAACCAATCATTCAGGTGGCTGACTTCGGATTGGCTAAACTCGCGTCTGTGGAAGACACTCATATTTCAACACGTGTTATGGGAACTTTCGGGTAAGTATGTTAACTGTTATAACTCGCAATGACCAAGTTTACCTCTAAAGGAGGGTAGAGGTTTGTGTTTGTATAGATTTCATATTTATTTTTCTGGGTCTTGTTATAGGTATTTAGCTCCGGAGTATGCTTCGAGTGGAAAGCTAACAGAGAAATCTGATGTTTTTTCATTTGGTGTCATGTTGCTGGAACTCTTGACTGGAAAGAAACCAATCGATCCTACCAATAACTACATGGAAGAAAGCTTGGTGGAATGGGTTTGCACTCTGATCACTTTCTGTGTTTTTAAATATTTATAATACTTTTACAAGATTTGAAAATCATATGAAACTTTTGTCAAGTTCTTATTGGGACATGCATGTATAGTATATTTCATTTTTACACACCTTGATGACATCCTAATAAGAGTTTAATGCTATCTTTGGTTCAAAAATCAGGCAGGGCCCCTCCTCGTTAAGGCTTTAGAAGATCGTAATTACAACGAGCTCGTTGATCCACGTTTGGAAGGAAAGTATGACCCGAATGAGGTGGGTCGTATGGCTGCTGTGGTTGCAGCCAGCATCCGTCATTCTGCAAGACAACGTCCCAAGATGAGCCAGGTAAGTTAATTGCCGAATGCATATTCACATACAAAAAACTAAAAATTAGTCGTCCCAAAATGGATTGATCTAACTGGAATGACCTCTTTCTGTTTACTTTCTATTGTTATGTATCTTTTTATTTTATATAAATTCTATAAATAGTAGCATATTTTGATATTTTATAGCTAATAACATGTTTTGAAAATGATCAATAATAATAATAATAATTTTACATTTTGTTTGGTGATGATAATCATAATATGCTGACATGCTATCCTGATATCAACAAATATAAAAAAAGCCACAAAATAAACAAATATAACATAAGGCAAATAATAATGATAAGTACACATGTTCTAATATTAGTAATACATATGATATATATAATAGCAATGGTTATATGGTAAACCGGTTACTAAGTCAACAATTGTTATCATTTGTAAAATATGTTATTATTAGTGGTATAAAGATTAACAAATAACCCTTATAACAAAAGTAAAAAAGAATGAAGTTAACCCACATCAAATTATGTTATTGTTTTAATGGAGTTGATTTTGCCACTAATGTTAATAGTTTTATTTATTTAAGATTGTACGAGCATTAGAAGGCGATGGATCACTAGATGCCTTGAACGATGCCTTGAAACCCCAACGAACATACTCCATGGTTAACTTGAACCAAAGCCCTGATATGTCAACATCAATTGTTTACGACACTAAGGCCTATAACGAAGACATGAGGAAGTTTAAGGAGATGGTAATGTCAAGTCAAGACTTCTCAAGCAGCTAGTTGGAAACACAAAGTATGGGCTAGAACTTGTTCTCCTCGGGCCAGTGCAAGAGCCTTGCAAGTTGCAAAGAAAATCAATTGATTTTCAGAGTTGATTTTATGAGAGAATGTTGAAGCTTTCGGGAAAAAATACGGTTGATGGATCATGTAGATTGGACCCTCCTGTTTTGAAATAAGCATGAACTTCATGTGCATTTGTATTACTATGTGTATAACTGTCATATATGTTAGAAATTAAGGTACGACAATATATTGGGAATGGATCCTGGATGTTATTGTGATCGTGTATGTTCACTTTCCGATAACAACAATTTATCTTATCAGGCATCCAAATTTTATTATGGGATAACACATAAGAAAATACATTAGTCTGGTTGATAAATTCGTTTGTATATGTAAGACACTTCCCATATTAATTTAAGTGGATAAAATCAGTTAAATTCCTACATTAATCGCCTAGCACCAACAACAAATGCTATACAACATGCGAAGCTGCACAGTAGCCGCAAGCTGCATCAGCCGCAAGCATCAGCAACAACAAAAAAAACCTTCACAGTTTAATAATATAATTCCAAGCTGTTAAGCTTCAAGTATAATTAGACCAAAGTTGTTAAACTTTGGCATGCATAAACAAAATTAACACACTAAACCACTTCGAAACCACCACCGGGGCGCTCTGCTCCTTGGACCCTTCTAGGGGCAACACCTTTAGGATCCCGCAAGAGGGTGCATCCCTCTTGACCTCCACTTTAACACCATGGTCATGAATTTGGCTAAACTCATATGGATGTGCACTCCACATCTCGAATTTCGTTCTAGACCAAAATCAATAAATAGGTCAATAAGTTACGCTAAAATAATAACAACATATATGTTTTGACTGATTGCATTATATGTTGAAATTACAAATCGATCATATTAATTACAAAATATGACAATTTTCCTTTTGTGATCTTTTGTACCAATTTTTAAGGGATGAAATTATTGTAATGTCTGTTCGTCCGGTAGAATGAAAATCATATGAATTAAAAATCTTTTTTGGTGAATTTGGAGTATTATAAAGAGATGGTGATTTAAAGCTTATTTAAATTTCATCAATATAAAGATTGAAAACAAATTATCATTTATGATTTCTTTTAAATCTATGTAGTTCACCAGACCCTTACAATTCCTTTGAAGTTAATTCCGTAAGACAAATACATTTTTATGGATTGTTTGAATCGTGATATGATATTCAAAGGAGTTAAAATTTAAATTTAGTTATTAGTGTATTAAATAGGAAAGGATAAAAAAAAATATTTAGTGTTTGGCTAACAATTTAGGTTGTCGATAATTGGTTACCAAATTCATGTATAATGAATATCAAATCTATCTATATCCATCTATATCTATATATTATAATAAATGAGAATAATTATTGTCACGTGTCATCCTCTTAATACCCTATTTTCCCGCTCTTTTTCCAAAAAAAAAATTATATTAATTTTAGTAACATGGATATCACTTATTTCATTCAATTTAAACTTTTGAAACTTATTATTTTTGTTTCCTAAACTAATTGAAACTATAATTAATACTTAAATAAAATTTTTTAAATTAACAAGCTAAAATAAAAAAATTTAGAAATCTATAAGATAATAAACTCAAGTTTAAATATTCCAAAGAACAAATAACTTTAAACACTTAGTAAAATAAAAATTTTTAAAAGATCAATAAAATAATAAATTTTAAATTTAAATGTCTGAAATAATAAATAATTTTATGTAATAATAATTAAATACCTTATTATACAATAAATTTAAAAAACATTTTGTTATTAAATCTTTATGTGTTAAGTATGAAATTTTGACAAATTTAAAAAAAATAGTCATTCAAATTTCAAATGTATTTCTTTAATAAAAATTTGTACTAATATTTTCTAAAACTTCAAAACTAAATGTTGCAAAATTTATCTTTTAAAATAATTTAATTTCAAACAATCCTAATTAACGATTTATATTGTCATTTGACGCTGGAATTGTTATATCAAGTTTTAATCACTTTTGAAATAAAAATTTATTATTAATTAAAACATCTTCAATAAGAAAATTTATATATGGTCTTATTTAAGATCTCTAATAAAGTTATACAATTTAAAATAATATAATTCATGAAAATAAAAAATATAAATAATTATTTTGTTGATTTCTATGGGATTGATAATGGCACAACAACAAATAAAACAGAATGAAGAATCAAAAATTTTGAATTAATAATAAGAAGATAATAATTGAATTAACTCACATTTGTAAAAACCAAAAAAATACTATATTTAAATAATAATTCAAATATTTTGAATCACATATTCACCGTCTTTTTTTGAAGTAAACATTGAAAACCATCATTTTTACTATTAACTTAATGATTTTGTCTGTGTCATCTTTTTATTGGTTTTTTTGTATTTAATTGGGTTTTAAGGGATTACACCTCTTTATAAATTTTAAATGTATAACTAATTTTTTATATTAATCCATGTAATACATGGGTATTAAGCTAGTATCTATTAATAAAGCAAAATGATTTTACCACGTGTCACTCTTTCGTGGCATCTCAATTTCATTTTCCCGCCTATTTTATTACCATAATTTCTATTCTAATATTTAGGAAAGTAAATTAATAATTCTAATTATTTTTTATAAACTATTTATAATAATTTGTTTTCATATTAATTAAAACATAATAAATTTAGATATATTAAAAATCTATGGATCAACATTATAATACAGTCAATAAAATTTTTTATTTATCCGTATATTATGTGTTTTAATTGTATAGTTTATATCGTTTAGATAATTTATTTTGAGTTTTAATATTATCATTTAATCATTAAAAATTTATAATTGTAATATACTATTTTAATTATATATGTGATTTTAAAAAAAATAATTATTTTATAAATATATCTCATATAATACATGGGCAAATAATTAGTTCCTATTAATAAAAAAATGATAGAATATCAAAAAAAAATTTAATTTTTTATTTTAATAATTCAAAGTCCTAAACAAAATAATTTAAGTTTCAGTTCTATTAAATTTTGTTCTACGAGTCAACATCATTAGAGTATTTGAATTAGTTGAGATCTTTCCATATATCAAATATTTATTTATGATTCTATATTTTTTTTTAAATTTATGTTACACGAAATAAAGAAGCATTATATTACGATTATTGTTACAGCCATATGAGTTTAATGAAAAAGTGTAAGGAAATGGTGTCATTTATCCCGATTATTCAAGGCCCGGAACACGTCCTTCCTCTCACAATTAATTATTCCATTCGTCATATATATATTTTAGATTAATTAACATTTGATTGAGCGATCAAGCCACATTTAATTTGTTTTATTGTACATTCATCTTATAAGTCATACATATAAACATGCACATGATTGCATGTCAATTTAAAGATTTATGTTGTTAATTAATAAAGTGATTTTTAATTATTAATATTGTCACCTTTATTTTTATAATCAAATATATATGATTAAAGTATATATATGCAGGAAGTGGTCATATTGTTGAATCGACTTTCTCTCACCATGTGGTTTTGCTAGAGGGAGCACATATAAAGGTAAATAATTTATAAATATTATATTTTTATTAAATTCTTTTTTAAAAAACAAATATAATTTGAAGGACGTCTAAAACCCATTACATTGTTGCCTGTTAGTTTGTTGTAAGTTATTTATAATTATAAGCATACATAAATACGAAAGTTAATAATATTAATTTTTTTCAGTGTTATTATTACTTAATGATCTTAAATGAGTTTCAAATATCTCAAAAATATTTGTTCATGTTTTCAAATTTTGTCAAATCTATAAACATATTTCATCAAATTTATTTACTTATTATAATTATTAGTGTGATTTTTTGGACGTTATAATATATATTGTCATTATCGTAATCAACTTTGTAATTATCATAACTGTATGATTTGTGCTAATTACTTAATTTTGTTTGTTGTTGAAGGTGGTAAGATGAAATAGAAACGACAGGTTACAGATAAAACATTTGAGTTTATTCAACTACGAGAATAAAAGATCTCGAAAATGTAGATTACGAAGTTACAAGATCAAAAATCGTCCAAAAAGCCTCGTAAAAGTTCAACTCAATATACAACTAAAACTTATATAAAATCAATCTATATATATAAATGAATAATGTGTTGGTTATTCACCAAACAAAATAACAAAGCATAATTCAAATAAAAAAACAAAATAATTTCTTTAAAAATGTTATCAATAACAGCAACAATTTTTCATTATTATCAATTATACCAATGGTAACCTGGTAAACAGGTCATCAGGACAACAGTTGTTATTATTGATAAGAAAAAGAAAAATTGTTGCTATTATTGATAATTTTTAAAACATGTTACTACTATTGATAAAAAATATAAAGTCGTTATTATTTTTGGTGATTAACCCTTAAAAATATAAGTAAAAGTGTCACTAACCACAAACAAACATTTATATACATGTATATTGAACCACGTATATACGTGTTATTTTCAATTAACATTATATATATAAAATAAATATTAATTAAATTTTAAAACACATAAAAATTATTTATTTAAAAAATATTAAAATAATATTATTATTTTTTTAACTATTTTTAATATATCATTTTTAAAAACTTTTATCTATAATATATATAGTCAGACTGGAAAAAGTATCTCTCGAAATCAAAGGCACCCGAAGGTACCAACCTTTAAAAAAATAAAAAAAAATTCATAATCATGTTTAAATTTACGTTATACACTTGATATATGAATTTCACGTACATTCACACTTATGGTGTCGTTAAAAATTATGTGAATGATCATTCAAGTGAATGATCATTCGCACCATTCACATGATCTTTTTTTTAACAATTTAAAATATTTATGATATTGTTTATTTTGATTCAAAAGTCTTACGTGCTGTTTGTTTTTTAAGAGGTTGATGTCTGCGGTCTGCCGACTTAGCCGTAGATATTTGCGGTCAGAATAGATGGCCTAAAGGTCTGCAGTCTTCGCAAACGCGGGAACCGGTGGGAACCAAAAATGCATAATCTATTTACTAAGGATTGAATAAGGGTAATATGAGAATACTAAAGATTTTAAAAAATTAATTAATCTTTTACTTAATAGATTAGTTAGAAAATAGCAAACTAAATAATATCATTAACCACTTTCCATATTTTTGTCCACCTTTCCCTGCCTCACCTCTCTCTCTCTCTCTCTCTCTCTCTCTCTCTCTCTCTCTCTCTCTCTCTCTTACAAAACCGGCGGCCTCCATCATATCTTCCATTTCAATCTCGCCGGTCACCACCTCTCTCTCTCTCTCTCTATCTCTCTATCTCTCTCTCTCTCTCTCTCTCGCCGGCCTCCATCATTTATTTTCCCCTCAATCTCGTCGGCCTGCATCATGAAGTTGATGAACAATGCATCACTATGATGTGTCTTGTTCAAAGGATGAATGCACACCAAAAAATCACGATGATGTTGATGTTTCTGGTTCACGATGTTTACGGTGATGAGTATTGATGTTTCCTGGTTCAAACATGTTGCACAGCAGCAATGCATCACGATGATGAATCTGCTTCAATGGATGATTGTTGATGTTTTTGGTTCAAACATGATGCACATTAGCGGTGCATCAAGATGATGATGAACATGTTGAAGACGGTGATTAACACTTTTAAATTCCAGATATGCATCACGATGAACACGATGATGCATAACCTGGGAAAGATGAATACAAAGATGCACAGTATGGACACGATGATGCATAACCTGGTGCCTCATATGAACACGATGATGCATAACCTGGGAAAGATAAATACGAAGATGCACAGTCAACGAAGATGATGAAACATCATGTTGGATTTTTGTTCAATTGAAATTTTTTAATTTTAAAAGTGTATTTTATAAATTTATTAGTATTTAATACTTGATTATTGAATTAAATATTCAATCAATATAAATTTAATTTTGAGTTGACTTGATATATTATTTTTTTCCCAAAATACTTATATGCACATCTAATATGTAAATCGTGCATCATGATGCGTACACAAATTTCTTCTTTATTACCATTTTGTCATTGTAATCTTAACCATTCATTTTCTAGATCTAACGGTGTATATAGGTTCCTAAGTTGCACGATGCACACAGGTGCCCCATAGAACCTAACCATATATATACATATATATATATATATATATATATATATATATATATATATATATATATATATATATATATATATATATATATATATATAGGGTCGGGATCAATGGGGTACCATGTTAGACTGGGGAACCGGAGTCCACCCATGTTTGGTTATAAATAAAAAAGGGTAATATAGTCAATTAGGTTTGTCTTAATTAATAGATAACAACTAATTAATTAATAAATTCCTAAATTATAGGGATGTACTTCCATAACAATATCTTTTATAAATTTCAAAATGGGTTTTAGTGAACATGTTCAATCGGATTCGACAATGTTTTAGTGAACATGTTCAATCGGATTCGACAATCGTTTTAGTGAACATGTTCAATCGGATTCGACAATGGGTTTTAATGAACATGTTCAACCGAATGGGTCAAATAAAAAGTATGTATTATTTTATCAAACCGTTCATGAAGATTCAATTTCATTTACATGTTATTGAACATGTGCAATTGAGGTTTATTGTGTTTTTAGTCAATTTTAACTTTTTTGATGATAAACCAATATTGACGGTATTGAACATGTTCAATCGTGGTTTATTGTGTGTTTTCATTGCACATGTTCAGTATGAGTGTAAGGAATAATATTAATTGAAATGGAGATTTTCATAGGATACACAGAATCTTCGATTCTAATGTAAATCTTTCAATACCATATTTACCCTCTACATTAATTAATGTGAGAAATAATTTTAAGCAAAATTTATATTATATTTTATTATTTTAATGATAAATGATTGGCTATAAATGGTTTCCCGATACCCCAGTCTAACATGGTACCCCATTGATCTTGAATCTATATATATATATATATATATATATATATATATATATATATATATATATATATATATATATATATATATATATATATATATATATATATATATATATATATATATATATATATATATGTTCAAGTGAGTATCATCCATTATGCAGCGCACCAAAAGGTATACCACCTTTAAAAGTAATTTTTTTGAAAATTTTTCATTAACATTACACAGATGGTATACAAATTTCACGCAAATCCGAACACTTTAATTACATGAAAACACGAATCACATTAATGCGTGTTCACATATATTGAAAATTATGTAAGTGTGTGTTCACATCATTTTTTTAGGAGCTAGAATATGTGAATGTATGTGAAATTTACATATGATTTTTATAATGTTAATTAAAACATGTTTTTGAAAAAAAAAATTTAAAAAGTTTTTTTTATAGGTGGTACCTTCTGGTGCGCTGCATAATAATGGTACTCTCTCGAACCATGTTCTATATATATATATATATATATATATATATATATATATATATATATATATATATGGGTTCAAATGAGTACCACTAGTTTTGCGGAGTACCGGAGGTACCTCGCTTAAAACCATTTTTTTTGAAATTTTTTTTATAATCATGTTTAAATTAATAATATAAGACTACTTGCAAAAAATCACACCTAAACACACACTATAACTATGTGAAACGTGCAAGTTCACATGAACTGCACTGTTGTGAATGTATGTTCACAGCTAAGCATGTTCACATGAATTTTTTCACGTTCACATGACTTTTAAGAGGCTAGAAAGTGTGAATGTGTGTAATTCTTTTACGAATAGACTTATATTATTTGTATCTAAATTAATATGAAAAAAAAATTAAAAAAAAACTTTTTTTCGGAGCATGTTCACATCTAAAACCCGTGTGTTCACATCTGCATTTTTTAGGTACTCACACGAACCATATTATATATATATATATATATATATATATATATATATATATATATATATATATATATATATATATATATATATATATATATATATATATATATATACATAGAATTTTTATATATTTTATTATAATAAATAAAATGTTATGAAAAAATACTTTTTACTCGTCAAACATTTTATATTTTTCATAGAAGTTGATAACACATAAACAATTATTTAATTAGATACATAAATAAATATTATTAAGATAAGATTTAAATTTAAATTTAGTAATGTAGCGAAAAATAAATTTAAGGAAAATATTTTTGAAATAAATATCCAATAATTTGTTCCACAAAATCGAGTTGAAAGTTTTGATATCATTTCACAAAATAAAGCATTAAGTTATTAATTAGTAGTGGATACAGTCCGCAAAAGAGAACTAGAAAAATCAAAAACCATATACATTTCTACACTTGTAGTCTTGTACCCATGAGTCCATGTCAACAATGCCAACGTGGACCATGAAGTATGACGTCTCCATTAGTAGTATACATTATACAAGTAAGAGCATAAATCAAATACAATAGTCATACCATACGTACACTCGTATCATACACGTGGAACAACAAACTTTTCGACACTTGGTGTTCTACTACGCGGCAAGTCCTTTGTAGTCAACACATTTGGCATCGACATGCCTCCCGATATTATAATCTCTGCACAAAGGAAGATTTTAGTTAAGCGGGGAACATAAAAACGACACTAAGAGGTTATTTGTTTAGTTCTTAATGGAATCATTAAGAAGTCATTCAAAGGTAAAATGACCTCTTAATGATTCCATGAAGAGGTAAACAAACATGGCCTAAAACTTCATTCTTAATTCTTGGTTAAAATTTCTTACCTATCCCTTCTCGGACTGAGATATTTGGCTTCATAACATCTTTAGAATTCACAAGAACGATATCACCAAGATACAGGTGGTTGGTTGGCACATACACGCAGCACAGCTCTTCGGCGCCTGTGGTTTTTCGAAGGATAACAGTTGATGTTATGAACCCAAATGCGTATTCGCCAACACTAGGATGTTTTATGATCGCCACTTCCTTAAAAGCATGTGAACCTTGGCCTGGGAGAATGTGAGAATTGGAGTTGGGTTGATGATATATTGGATATAACGTCAGTCGAGAAACTTACCTGGTGAGATGGCTGAGCTGATTTGTTTGGAGGCAGTGTAAATGTAGCTCATGAGAGGCATTTTCTTTATTATAAACTCGCCTAAACTAAGAAGAGAAGCTCCCAGCCATGAAGACATGAACACGCCCACTAAGAAGATGAAAGTTATCGAGGTCATGAATCCGAGTCCTGGAAATGAGCTAAGTAAATCAAAAATAATCATTTCAAAGCATATTTATCTACCTCCTATCAAAAGGTAGTTGTATTTAGTAGCCAATGTTAAGTTGTGGAGACTGATTTAGGCCTTAACACATTAAGATTTTTTAGTCTAGTCTTAAATTTCTTCAGTTTTATCATTATGTAATTGTAACCCTTATATGAAACTAATCAAGTGACCTGCTAGTGTAGCTGTGGAGTTATGTCATTACTTGGATTGAAACATGTAAACACTCTGTTTTCATGTGTGTTTGTTTATGTTTACTATTCCCTGTGGTGTTTCTCAACAAGTTAAATTAGAAATGAGGACCTTATGCATATTTCAAACTAGGTATAACTTCATCTGTCCTAAAATAAATGCTACATTTTAGTTGGACATTTGTTTAATAGAAGTTCTTGATAATTGGTCAAATATAACAAAATAACCTCAATCGTTTTGTAATTCGGATGTTATCATGCAAGTGTATTGATATGGTTATGTGTAAACAACAAGGAATCCGATGCACTAACCAAATACATTAATCCCCAAAAGAACGTAGATCGGGGAGAAGATTGCATCCCCGAATTGAATGAACCACCAAGTCACATAAAATGTGATGGCTATGGGAGATAAAATGACACTGCAAATTAATCAACTATTAGTAACCATATGGCATGAAAATAGCCGGATCCAAGCTTTTTATGATTGTAAAACATCTATATACATACTCCATTGGCACTTGAAATATGCATATAAGATCTATACAAAGGCATTTCAAAAATCAAAATTCTAACATTTCGATGTTATTGTCTAAGTTTAGTTTTGATAAGTATGACAACATTCTATAAAACATTGCTTCTGATGTATTTTGTGATAACCAGGGAATCTCACCCAAGCCAACTTTATTGACCAAGAAAACTTGGGGCCCATGAATATCCCCCAAACCACCAATTCGAAAATAGGGCGGGTGACCTCTTACTAACATTGCTTTTGATAGGAATATACAATAGTATATTCTAGAAAAGGGCATATTAGAAATTATTATCAGCAGTTAGTTGGTATTGAATCTATTTCATATCTGTAATCTTTTGTTCATCTTCCTATATTACTAAATCCATATAAGCTTTTGAGTATGTTACCTATCTTCTAAAACAGTGTTTGTTCTAAAGAGTACAATGAGGGAAGTCTTGTATATAATATTGTTGGATTCATTCTATAGTGGTGTGAGGGAAGATTTTAAATAATGGAATGTGGCTATTAGAAGACTTTTCAATTACTATGCAATCAACAATGCATGATTAAGTGATTAATGAAACAAGCCTATGAAAAATATGATGAGGTGGTGATGTTTTTTTTTTTAAATAGATGAGAACAAACCATCCGGTAATGAACTTTTTTGAAGCCCAGCTGCGAATGACTTTAACAAATGCCTGCATAAGCAAAAAAGAACATAATTACATACAACCCTTCCTCTTACATAGCTTAACCATCAACAAAATTGATTAAATAGTGTTCTGACAAGATAATCCATCATCTACAAAAGTCAATTTGAACTTGCAAAATAGATAGGGAGATGATGACACTTTAGAGCTCTCTATAGAATAAAGGTTATGTTTATTTAGCTAGATATGTGGGTGGACTATTTGTCCTCCCTTTCTCTTCCAAACACATTTCATTATTTATTAAGATCTTTAGTTTGATGATGATTAAGATATGTAACACATGAATTTCACCTAATCAAGGTGGATATATGTAGGTAGTTGCTAACAATTTGAAATCATAAGGTATGCAAGCCAGTAAATATGGAGTAATGCATGTAGCTTCCAATAACTTGATAAGCACATGACAACAATAACATGAGTTTTTGACTACAAACGCTTTCATTCAACCTGAAGTAAGACGGAACGGATTTCCAAGTCGTCAAGTAAAATACTCATTAATGAAAATATAATTAGCAAGATTATGAAACAAAATTATCGGAATTTCTTAAAAACAGTTATGTATTTCTGGATAGAAA
The DNA here is from genome assembly GCA_020465985.1 of Centrapalus pauciflorus. Taxonomy (NCBI): domain Eukaryota; kingdom Viridiplantae; phylum Streptophyta; class Magnoliopsida; order Asterales; family Asteraceae; genus Centrapalus; species Centrapalus pauciflorus. Next base: position 19,762 of record JAANYP010004495.1, on the reverse strand, counting down.
TGGATAAGTTTCATGCTACTCCAAAATTTCTAAACAGTCATGGATTTAGCTGCAATATGGGATTTCTCAATGCTATACACCTATGGTTATATCTTCTATAACATAAGGCAATTGTCCTAACTCCTAGGTCGGATTTGATACCGGATGTCAATATCTAGTACTAATTCAAGACCAAAGCTCAGATTGATTCCACCATTGATTTAACATTCAGATTAATTCTTGTACTTCTTATATCGTCTATTCTATTTAGAAAACAATTAACTAAAAGTTAACAATCTGGATCAATCTGAAAGTTGAAATGTAACAACTTTGATCGTTGAAGCCAGAGTATAGGTTTGTTTATTTGGATTGGAGTATTTCACACAATATTTTGGGTTTAATATTGTAAGATGTGTTGTTCAATCCACTTATAGAAAAAGAGGTCGAGAGACACATTGAATATTTGAGGGTGTACATGATTCTCTCTATGAGTTGTTCCCATTATCATAGAAGATAAAGTTTTGCTAATGCTTCAAAAACATCAGGATAATCAAATTCAACATAATTATAATCATCACTTTAACAACATAACAGTTCAAGTATCTCACTGATGTAATTCCAACTAAACACAATGTAATTTAGATGATTATAACCTGTAAAAACCTAGAGTAACAAAAAAAAGTAATAACTACATGAAAGAAAACCTAGCATTCATCAGATCATGCATGAAAACACCAAATTACGGAAAAATAATTTCAAAAAGGAATTATATGATGTGTGATTTATTAAACAAACATTGTAAGCATGATCAATCTGAAATAACACATACCTCTCTGCCGGAATGATGAGTGGAGGGAGAAGACCCCAGGGGGGTATCGGACTCCAACGGCGACAACGGGGCACCGATAATATCAGAGAATCCGGTTGACGGTATCAGCCTTTCAAGATCTCTATCTTTGTCTATCGTTCCCATTCTTCTCTCCGTTTTGTTTCCGCGAAGAGCTCCGACCGACTGCAACTAATAACGAACTCTGTTATGAGTTTTTTTTTTTCGGATCGGACGTTGATGCATTCTTTTTGTATGTGTGATATGTTGATGTGTGGTGACTTAGAGAAATGGTCCCTGGACTAATACTCAACTTCCAAATATAATCCCAAACTTTCAGTTTTGACAATTTTGGTTTATGTAGGGGTGAGCTCGGTACCCGGGCCTGTACCGGAACCGAAAATCCCGAAACTAAAGTAAGAGATGTGGAAGAACCGAATACCGAACCAATTAATTTTGTTTGGTACTGGTTAGGTTCCGATTCCAGGACCGGGTTTTTGGTGTCAATCACGTATTAAGACCGAATTAGACATTAATTCTCAAGTGATTAACATAAAGAATATTATAAATTTAATCGTCACTTCAAAACACCAACGACGAGTTCGATTTCCTAGTCCCCCGTTCTTGTTCTTAACTTCAAATATTCACGATGAGTAAACTTACGAGAGACGGGATGAGCGATGAAGCCGATTTTTCCGAACCCGACCAGTTCAGGTAATATTTTGTCCGTCATATATGTATTGATAACAAATATTTGTATTGTCATAAATTGGAAATCAAGATTCGTGTTGCCTTTATATTTTTTGTAATTTTGGTAACCAAACCAATCAAAATCTGAGACCCTTTGAAAATAGGAATTGGGAACCAAATGATTGTAATTTTGTATCTAATGCAACTCATCAATTTTCGGTTCGGGATCGGGATATTCGGGATAAATATGGTACTAAAAACTGATTTGTAACTAAATTAAAACCCGAGTACCGAACCAAATATCTTAATTCGGTATTGATCGGTACCGGGTCGAGTTGGGAAATCGACTCCATCACTCACCCTATCCATCCAAACTTGTAACAATATTAATAGAGATTAGCATGTCAGTCAAGTGAGGTTTGATTTATGTTATTGCAAACATAAGAAATCAAAGTATTTTGGCACTGACAATCTAAAGATAGATTAATATTAAAAATAGAGGAACTCATCAATTAATCTAGTATTTAAATGTGTAATTCATTTATCAATTTATGAGATTGAAACTTTGTCACGTTCAAAAATAGATAGGTCCAATGTCACGTAAAGATTTATGATACATGTATTGGGTGTACTCGATCAATATGTCTGAACCTGTCAAATGACACCTTAGGACGGGACACACAAAATATAATTTTTCAATATATAAGGCAACATAATTGCAAATATAAGATTAAAAGTTGCATGGGTCCTAGAATTTACTTGATACGACAAAATAAACAGGTTGATACTAATAATCTAATGATATAACACCTAAATGTAATTTAATTAAGAAACACTAAACGTAAGTTTATACTATTAGCATCAAATTGTTGAAACCTTAATATTGTAACTAAAACAATTCAGATACAACATCAAAACAGGTAAAAATCATGGATGTTTCATAAAGTGGAGTTAACAACTTTACAATAACATAGTGAACACTATGACAACGACAATTTTATGAGGAAATTTAAAACGTTCAAATATAAAGTTAAGAGTAAATTACAAAAATGGTCCTTGTGCTTTAGTCAAAATTATGGATTCGGTCCCTGGTCTTTAAAAATTGCATAAATGGTCCCTAAAAACACTATTTACTTGCAAAAATAGTCCATCATTCTCTTAACTTTTTTTAAATGACGATTTTGCTCTTTTCTTAATAACAATTTTGGTCCCTCATTTATGTGAATTATTTTCAGTTTTAGTCCTTATCATAATTTTTTACTTTTTGCTTAAATATTAAATGTTAATTTAAAAAATTAATTATTGTTATTATTTATAGATTTTTATTTTTTAAAATATTTATTTATTTTATTATTAATATTAGCATTATTTCTAGATTTAACTTTATTTGATTTACGTCTCTTTTATATATCCAATTTATTTATTAAAATTTTACTTATCTTACGTTTTATTTGTAAAATATATATGGTTTTTATCTTTTATACGTTTGAATCTAACTATTTATTATGTTAACTTTATTTTACATAATTATAACTTTTATAAAAAATATAAACTTAGGGACAGTCTAATATAACTATTTTGTTATATATTGTGGCGCTCATGCTATAGTTTTATTCTAATTATTTTGGAGTTTTATTCATTTTGATTTAAATATTTTTTAATTGTAACACATTTTACTGCTTTATTCCTTTTATTCTGATTATTTAGTTACATTAATATATTTCGTTTTTTGTTATTTCAAAGTCAACAATCAAATATGCACGATACAATATGAACACAATCAGAATTAAAATCAACTGAATGATTTCATTACAAGATGAATGATTACAATCACTTGTGGTTTCTCTCTCTCGTTTTAACTTTGCTTGCACAAAAATCAATAAAAACTTTCTGATATGTACATACAAAAGTTATAACCACCTACTATTAATATAACTCAATATTGAAATAAAAGAAATAAATACTAAATTTGAATCCAAACATATTAAAAAAGATATTTAAATCAAAATTAACAAAACCCTTAGTTTATATACTTTCTTAAAAAGTATAACTAAATCAAAGTATATTAACGTAATGAAATATTTAGATAAAAACATATAAAAGATAAAAATGTATAACTATTTTAACAAATGAAATATAGGATAAATAATTGTTTAATATTTAAATTGAATATAAACAAAACGTAAAATAAATAAATTAAATATTCTAATGGGATAATATTAAATAAATAAGAATAAATATATTATAAAATTAAAAATGTATAAATAATAATAATTAATTTTTTAAATTAATATTTAAAATTTAAACAAAACTAACAATTTATGAAAAGGACTAAAACTGAAAATAAATTACATAGTTGAGGGACCAAAATTGTTATTGAGAAAAGGGCAAAACCGTCATTTAAAAAAAGTTAAGAGAAAGAGGGACCATTTTTGCAATTAAATAGTGTTTTGAGGGACCATTTATGCAATTTTTAAAGACCAGGAACCAAATCCATAATTTCGAGCAAACCACGGGGACCATTTATGTAATTTACTCTATAAACTAATTAGGATTTAACATTTTGATTTAAATATTTTTATGTTAATATGTTTGGATTCAAATTTAGTATTTTATTTATTATTTTATTATTTTATAACATTAATACTATTCAATTAAAACTTAGCATTTTATTCATTTTTTTTAATTATTTCGTTACTTACTAAATCTCGATTTAATTGTATTTTTAATAAAAATATGTAGACTTAACATTTTATTCATTTTCATTTAAATATTTTTTTTACATTTTTAAGTTTTGACTTAATTTTGAAGAAAAATATATAATCAAAATGTTTTATTCATTTTTAACTTAAATATTTGTAACGTTAATACATTTCAAATTAATTATAAATTTGAAATAAATATGTATAAACATTTATATGTTTTGATTTAACGAAACATATACGTTTTGCATTGTATACTTTGATAGATGCATTTTTGTTTAAACTTTGTAATTAAATCAAAACATATTAATCTAACAAAATAATCAGAATAAAATGAATAAAATAGTAGTGTAAATTAAAATTTATTATAACAAAAATATTTAAATCAAAATGAATTAAATCCAAAAATAATTAGAAGAAAACAATAGCACGAGTGCCAATATACGTAACAAAATAATTAAATTAAAATGTCCGAATGTTTATACTTTTCTCAAAAATTATAATTTGATAAAAATATATTAACATAATTAAATATTTATATAAAAATGTATAAAAGACAAAAGTGTACAAATATTTTTACAAATAAACATAAGATCAATAAAATTTTAAAAAATAAATCTGAAATATAAAAAAAGACGTAAATTAAATAAATTTAAATATTCAAATTAGAATAATTCTAATAATAAAACAGATATATTTTAAGAAATAATAATGATAATAATAATAATTAGTTTTCTAAATTAACAATTATAAATTTACACATAAAGTAAAATTTATGTAAAGGACTAAAGTTGAAATAAATTTCATAGTTGAGGGACCAAATTGTTATTGAGAAAAGCAAAACCGTTATTTAATAAAAGTTAAGAGAAAGGTGGACCATTTTTGCAAGTAAATAGTGTTTTGAGGGACCATTTATGTAATTTTTAAAGATCAGGGACCATATCCATAATTTCAACCAAACCACAGGTACCATTTCTGTAATTTACTCTAAATTTAATGATCTTGTTTAGCCGACATGCTGCAACGAGATCATTAATAAATAAAAAAAAATTTAAATATAGTTCGGACGAAAACAATTTATATTGGAATGTAGATGTCAATAATGCGATCACAGTGGTATATTCGAATTTTTATAAATATAATATCAAAGGTTACTGAAAAACAAAATAGTTATGTATCACATATAAAATAAAAAATAGGTTAGGTGCATACATGTTTGCCTAATGAAAATAGTTCCGAAGGTAGTATATTTTATATCAAAATGTAGATCGGTAAAATAATCCAATCATAATAATATATTTGAATTTTTATAAAACATAGTATATCTATTATACAAAAACAAAAAAGTTATATACTATATATGTACACTATATATATATATATATATATATATATATATATATATATATATATATATATATATATATATATATATATATATATATATATATATATATATATATATATCTCAAATTCGAATAGTGATGTCTAAGATTCGAAACCCAATTTCAAATTTGGGTTAAAGTCAAAGGAAGATGGCTAAATTCGAATTCCAAGAATCAAATTCGAATACACCATTCGAATTTGATGATTTATTTCGAATATATTTTCGAATTTAACTCAATTTCGAGTTTGTTCCATGTATTTTCGAGTTTGTTCTTGGCATCTCGAATTTGTTCATATTTTCAGCTCTAAATCATACATTTATAGGCCTAAATCACGAATATGTTACGTAATAATCCTAAGTTCATTTATTTTATACTTAATCTAGTTAAAAACTTAGGCTAAATTAACTTTAATCATACAAAATAATCAAATTCGAATTTATTCTTAAAACCGAAAATATAAAAGCTTAAAAAAATATCGGTTGTTACCTCAAATTCGTACGAAATCGAATATGTGACAGCAGATTCGTGTAGTATTCTCCGAGATCTTTCCGATGACCTATAGAACTCGATAATCGGACGGTCGGTTTGAGAGATAATTTAGAGAGAGAGAGTAGAGAGAGAATAGAGAGAGAGTAGAGAGAGAGTGGATGAGTGTCAAATGGTTCATAAATCTCGTTTATATACTTCATCTAGTTATATTTGCTAGTTAACCCACTTTCATTTTTGTATATTATTTCTCTTTTATTTAATTATCTTTAATAATTTATTAATTCATAATATAAATATTTATATAATTTAATTAAATATTTCGTAATTTAATTAAATTATAATTCAAATAATGTAATAATATTACATTATCGGTTCGAAAATACTGAATTTATGACTGGGTCAAAAGTTAGGTTGTTACACACCCTGCTGATCAGGTTTTAACTGTGCTGAAAGATGTGTTAAAACTAAATGATAATAAACCTATAGTTCCTTGTGAAGTATGTCATCTTGCTAAACAAGCTAGAGAACCTTTCTCTTTAAGTGACCACAAAACCACATCTGTGGGAGAACTTGTCCATCTTGATGTTTGGGGACCATATAGAGTCATAAGTAAAGAAGGTTACAAATATTTTTTGACTGTTGTTGATGACTTCTCTAGAGGGGTTTGGACCTTTTTATTAAAGTCTAAAGAGGAAGTCTTCATTCACATAGTCATATTTTATAATCTTTTGAAAAATCAATTTGGAAAATCTGTTAAAATCTTTCGTAGTGATAATCGGACAGAGTTTAAAAATAATAAAATGAGTGCTTTTGTAAATCTCCATGGCATTATTCATCAAACCACCTGTCCCTACACTCCCCAACAAAACGGGGTTGCTGAAAGAAAGCATAGACACTTATTAAATACAGCTAGAGCTTTGTTATTTCAAGCTGCCCTTCCTTTAAACCTTTGGTCTGAATGCATTTTAACTGCTACATATTTAATTAACAGGTTGCCATCCTCTGTTTTGAATGGTCAGACTCCTTTTGAACGTGTATATAACCATAAACCTCAGTTATCTCATTTAAGAGCTTTTGGGTGCCTGGTTTTTTAAAAAAAATTTAAATGAAACTGATAAGTTCAGTCCTCGATCTGAAAAATGTGCTCATGTGGGTTATTCTAATGTTCAGAAAGCCTACAAATTACTAAGTCTGGACAGGGGGTATTTTTTTATTCTAGAGATGTTAAATTCTATGAAAATATTTTTCCGTTTAAAACATCTAAGAACTCACAAGATCCTTCTGGTTTAAATCATAAAAAAAAATTTAATGAGTATAACGACCAGGCTCCATCTGAATCTGCAGTTTTCCTTACTCAACCCAATGATGAAAATCATAATATCACCGAAGGTGAAGGTACTAAAACTATACCTGAACAAAGAAATGAATGGGAAGATTTCTTTGAACACTATTTTGCAACACCTCAATCAGGTGATGGCAATTATATCACGTCTTCAAATATTCCCATAGAAACTTCAACTGATTTGGAACAACCAGAATCTAGTTTTAGTGCAACTCCTAATGATGTGAACCAATCTAAGGGTACCTTACATAATGATAGTGTTCATATTAGAAGGTCTTCTAGACAAACTGCTCTTCCTAAACGATTTAATGACTATGTGTTAGAAGGGAAGGTCAAATATGGGATAGAAAAGGTAGTTAATTGCTCCAACCTTAGTCCCTCTGATTACTGTTTTGTTTCTACCTTAAATAAATCCATTGAGCCTTCCACATATTGGGAAGCTGTTAAGCATCAACATTGGGTTGACGCTATGAATACTGAAATGGAAGCGTTATATAGGAATGGAACATGGGCCTTAGTTGACCTTCCAAAAGGCAGAAAGCCAATTGGATGTAAATGGATATATAAAGTTAAATATAAGTCTTCTGGTGAAGTTGACAGATATAAGGTCAGGCTTGTTGCCAAGGGTTTTAGTCAACGCGAAGGACTTGATGTCACATCCTTGCTTTAAACATGCTTGCTTTTTCCCAGGATTAAATAACAATAGCCATAAACATAATAATAAGTCTAAAGCTTTCATAAATCTAAATAAATATTACAATAAGTCATGCACTACACGTGCTACAAGGTTACAGTACTAAATTGCTATTACATCACAATATAATTAAAGGCAGCTACCCAGATCCCAAAGCAACTCAATACTATACCACAAGCTGAATAGTGAGCTAAGTCCTCTGGGTTGATCAGAATATAGACCTAAGCAGATGGTCCAGCTTGCTCTTTACCTTTTCCTGTAAAAATTGTGAGTAGCAACTGTAAGCTAATTGCTTAGTGAGTTAACAGATATTCATGATGCATGTAAGATATGTGGCGAAAGTGCCTAAAGAGGCTATAATGCTTGCTTGCTTAATACCCAGAATGAATGTTTGCACAATTGAAACATTGCACGCTGAAAGGAAATGCCACCACTAGGGTTTACCGCTAACAGATGATCAATCTGTGATGCGGGGCTAGCTACCCGCATAAAGCTTGGGATAGTGGTGAGTATCAGAATTGCTTGCTTGTAAAGTTAAAATGCTTATGAAATGAACAAAGAAACGCTCAAACAATGCTTGCTGTATAATATGCAGAATAATAAACAGATAGCAATAAAATTATGCACATTAATAGATCAGGTGTAAGATCCGGCTAAGCTGGGCACCGCCTGTACCACAGTGTTCGCCTTCACTCACAAAAAGTCTATTGAAGTCCAAAGAAGGCATATAGAAGCAAATTATGTCTCAATTACATAAAATACATGTAAACAAGAATAAATGTTATTCACAGTACTGCTATGCTTGCACTGGCTTTTCAATAGCTTTATAATACTCTGAAATGCTTGCTCTGAATTATGTGCTTTAGTTTAATATCTGGTGCGCACTGAAGTGTCTGTAATTTATAATTACAGAACATATAGCAAATCAATAAAACTTGCTTATAATTTAAATGACTTTGAACATAAATCGTTGCTAAGCGTTTCTAGCTTTTTAAATACAATTAAGTTTGGTCAATGACCACTTAATTATATATAGTCATATATATATATATATATATATATATATATATATATATATATATATATATATATATATATATGTGTGTGTGTGTGTGTGTGTGTGTGTGTGTGTGTGTGTGTGTGTGTTGTATGTGCGTGAACAATAAATATTTGTCAAGGTCATTATAACAAGTTTTTATATTATTATTATCATATTAACTATTGTATATTAACAATTAATAATTATTATTACCATATTAAGGCTAATATTACTATTGTATATTAACATCAAATTATTATTATTATTATTATTATTATTATTATTATTATTATTATTATTATTATTATTATTATTATTATTATTATTATCATCATATTAAGACCCATATTGTAATCGTGTATTGACATTAAATACTTATTGAGACCTAATATTACAAGTTAGAACATGTTATTACATTATATGAGGTTAACTAATATGTTTAAGGCTCAGTGTAGTTTGTTATGATTTGAAAACTCATATGGTTAACTATAACATATTATTATAGTATATTACACAATAAATGCTTGTTGATGCTTAATATAGTTCAGTAAAATGTTGAGAGCTAATATGACCTACTATAACATGTTAAGATTCAGTAGAGTCTGTTATAACCTGTTATGATATTAAATAATTAATAAGTATTTCTTTAGTCCTAATTAATATGACATGTTATAACCTAATAGAAATAATTGATATATGTTAAGACTCAACATGACTTAATAACCTGTTATGGTCTTAAATGAACAATGAGTATATGTTAAGACACAACTTGGTCCATCACAACTCGGTAATCCCTCAGTATTAAATCCCTCGGTAGTTTATCCCTCGCCAATCCCTCAGTATTAAGGCTGTCGGTAAATCCCTCGGTAATTACTGCCGTCGGTAATTCCTTCAGAAAAGACATTTAGCGACCATATTATTCATACAAACCAAATCCGTCGGAAAATAGCTTTTCTGAGGGATCACCGAGGGATATTTCCCTCGGTAAAGGTCGATTTTGTTGTAGTGAAGCACTTGTTAATTATTAGTTCGAAAATACCAAATAAATAAATAAAAGCTATATATCATTTTTCTTTGTAGGAGCACATAGTTCCAAATCTTCATATATGCATAACCACCCATTTCTTGTAGTGTTATAGATAAAAATGATCGAGGTATATATCATGATCAATCATTTTTCTTTTTCTTTCCATCATTACATTAATTAAATAACATGCATAATGCATTGTTGTGATAAATGTGAGAATATGCATTGCTATTTAAACCAATAAAGGAATGCATGCATGGTAAAAACATGACCTTAAAGTCATGAAGACCATATGTAAGAAAAAATGTATCCCCCCGGCCCTCGAATATAAATATGAAATAGGTAAATCACATAACCTATAATTAATAGACGAGTGTCAATGTTTGATCATGTTATAGATTGCATGTCGACCGCAAGACTATATATACAACAAAAGTTAGAAGTCTTAATTAATTACTTGATAATCATTAAAGGAATAGTTGAACGATATCAACTACGTACAAGGAGATACAACACTGTATAATGCATTGTACGTATATGGTTTTCGGGAACAAAATCCAAACCATAACTACAAATATATACTCCAAATTAACGTTACTTAAAACATTAGTTTGTAAAATGTGGTTGTGAAAATGCTATTTTTTTTGTAACTGCGTGTGTAATCGGAAAAGTGATTCTCCACTTCTAATTATCGTTTCATGCAAAAGTTTCTATCCGGCCACATCGATCTCTGAAATTATATTAATCTTGTAACGCGTAATTGAGCGTATGTCTTCATCAGAAATTAGAACAGAAAATATGTATGGAAAGAAAGAAAGTAAGTAGTAGTGAAGAGGAAACGTGAATGATTGATGATTTTTGTTGGTACAGAATAAATGGAAAAATGCATGCATCATGCATGCATGGTGATCATGATGTAAGGATGCACATATATGGTACTCTTTTGTCTTAATAATGCAAGATCCAAAATTGTCCATCTTTTTTCAATTTCTTTTGACATACTAACCGTTCATTCTTGTTTGGGTCACTATGTTCGATTTATAAACGTGGATATATCTTTTTACGTGTTTTAATGTACGCGTTGTTCCTTATGCACATGAACATGCATGTGCATAAGATTTTATTTTCTAGTTCCAATCAAACTCATCAATCATTTATATTCGATCATGTTCCTGGAACATGGAATAGTACATTTTATTTATGTAATGAAGACGTTCAGTATCTACTACACTAAAAGGCTTTGCAAAGGATAAAATCAGTTGCAAATATATAATGACCATTTCCCAATGGTTTTACATTGGATTTCTAAACTTCAAAAAGAAATCGCAACAGAAATATATGTTCATATATTTATTTATTTATCTTTATATTTATATTAATTTGTATGTGTGCATGTGTAATGAGAATCATATAAGCTAGGATGAGAAAGAATGGCCGGGATATTTTGTTTGAACATTTGATTCGTGATTAATATGATGCCAAAATAAATATTTATATTAACTATTTAGTTTATCCAAAATAAAATTTTACACTAAATATCCATACTTAGAACCATGTAACTATATCTAACTATTTAATTACGAGGGTATATAAAGTTTAAAATTAAATAGTTAAAATTAGTTATTACGGATAAAACTGTTATTTGAAAGATTAAAAATTATAATTACTTTAAATAGAGTAAATTACAGAAATGGTCCCTGTGGTTTGCTTAAAATTATGAAAATGGTCTCTGGTCTTTAAAAATTACATAAATGGTCCCTCAAAACACCATTCACTTACAGAATTGGTCCCTCCTTCTATTTAATTTTTCTAAATGACGATTTTGCCCTTATTCTCAATTTCAATTTTGGTCCCTATAATATTTAATTAGTTATGGTTTTAATCATTTTCATTATTTTTTGTTCTTGTTTTTTAATTTATAATGTTAACTTAATAAAATATGATTTAATTATTTTATTTAATTAGTTTATTTTAATTCTCTTGTATATATTCAATTTATTTATTTTATATTTCACTTTTTAACATCTTTATACATTTTTATATTTTTATACGTTAGCAACTAACAATTTCATTGTGTTAACATATTTTAATTTAATTATAATTTACCAAACATATAAACCTAGGATTTTATTTGTTTTGATTAAAATATTTTGAAACACTAAAACCTTTCGAATTAAAAATGTGTCTTTTTTCATTTTGATTTACATATTTTGTTACATTAATATGTTTCAATTAAACTTAGTATTTTATTTATTCTATTGTAAATACTTTGTTACATTAATACGTTCCAAGTTAATGTATCTTTTAACAAAACTATGTCAACTTGACATTTGATTCGTTTTGATTTAAATAATTTTTTTATTTCAATACGTTACAATTTAATTAAAATTTTTAAAAAAAATATATAAACATAACATTTTATTTGTTTTTGCGTAAATAGTCACATTATACCTATCGATTTAATTATAATTTTTAACGTTTTGGTTTGTATATTTCTTTCTATAAGTTTTGGTTTATATATTTCATTATATAGATATGAAACGTATGTAATGAAACATATATACGTTTTATTCAAAACATATATACGTATAAATATATGTGCGTTTCAAAACATATAAACAAAATATACAAACCAAAATGCTAAACGTTACAATTAAATCGATAGGTATTAACGTGACAAAATATTTAAGCAAAAAACAAATAAAACGCTAAGTTTTTATATTATTTTTAAAAGTTATAATTAATTGAAATGTATTAACATTAAAGTATATTTAAATCAAAATGAATAAAATATCAAGTCGACATAGTTTTATTAAAAATTATAATTAAATCAAAATGTATTAGTGTAACACCCCAAATAATTAAGATGTAATTATATACCTAATAATGTTGTGTTAATATAATTTTGGGATTATTTATTATTAATTGGAAATAATAGTAAGATTGACTAAAGAGGTAACCAACTTTATAGAACAGTTTTAATTGTGAACCTAAAAGCATTGTTATGAGATAATTGTCGAGTATTATTTCATTATGCTATTTTGAGACTTGAATATTGAAGTTGTTATATTTCTCAAATAATGGAAATTATAGTTGCATTTTTATTAAATGAAAGAATGTAGGTGGGGTGTGATTTGGAAATTTATTGAAAGTAGGAGGGTGGAGTTGGCCAAAGGCCAAAACTCCCCCTTTTTCTCCCCCTTGAGGCCGTCCAACACACACACACACAATGGTGTGTGTGTGTGTGTGTTCTTGTTCTTTTGAGAGAAAGAGAGAAAAGAGAGTAGAGGTGTGGATAGATTTTGAAGATTGAAGTGTTTTGAAGCTAAAATCTTGCTCATTTCGTTGATTATAGAAGGTATAAACACCTCCTTGTTCTTCTTCTTCATTTACTTTCATTTCCTCCATTTTTGGAGATGAAACCCTAAATGGGTTTATGTTGAAATGTTTATTAAAGGCTCCAATCTTTTAGTATGTTGTTATATGATCAAAATGGAGCCATAATATGTAATTACATTGGTAGTTTGAGTTAGTTTTGATTGGAACCCAATCTAGGGCTCAAATGAGCTTTAATGGGTTATGGATTTGAGTTTGATATTTTAGTAGGATAAATATGCTAAAATCTTGATTTGTATATGTTAAATATTAATATGGAATCGAATGGAAGTTAATAGATGCTCATTTGGAGCTTTAAAGTGGTGATTTGGGTTTTAACCCATTTGTGAACTCAAAAGAGTTCATACGAATGAATGAATGGTCTTTCATGATTTAAATGTGTGAGAAGGGTGTAAAATGGTCTAAAGATGTTATATTATTGATTTCAAGTATTGGTTGGGGTTAAAATCGAGCAAAGACTCAAGTTGGTGTTTTAAGTCGAAACCGCACGCCAAGTGTTCGGTGAAATGCCAGAATGAGTCCTTAATCATTGTTGGTTTGGGTTTAATGTTTGAATATATTATGAATGTCTAAACATAGCCTAAAAATGTCAAATATTGCTATGGAATTGATTAGAATTGAATTCAAGCTCAATTGGAGCTTTGTGTTGCCGGTTGGAGTTTTCGGTCATTTTCGGACTCGTTCGGAGTCCGTATGAGCTCCATGGAATCATGGAATGTTATGAAATCATTCTAATATGTTTAGAGGTGCTAAAGTGATCTTAATATACTATAAATATTGTTGGTAAAGTCCCTCCAAAGTTACGAAAACGTCTATGGAAGTTTTGGGGACTTTGGTGTGCATTTATGTCAAAATTGAGCAGGGAGCTGTCCAGTGTAGTGGTAGCGGCGCAACTGAACTTATGGTTGCGCCATGACCATGTTTCTGGCCCAAAAATGGATTTTGCCTGGGTGGGGGTCGATGCTCGTGTGAGGACAGCAACGGGCCGCCTGCGGGCGATGATTATAACACGTTGGGCTGCAAGCATGAGTTATATCCTAGTGGCGGTGTTGACATCATGTGAGGACGGCAACGGGCCGCCTTCGTGGCGATGATTATGACACGTTGGGCCGCAAGCATGTTTGTTCTCACCTTTGAATTGGAGTCAATAGTAGTATGTACTGTGGTAATGTAACGTGCCGATTTGGTAAGGCAGCTTTGTAAAAGCGTTACGACGTGCTACTATGACACGCATTGGAATTCCCACTTGGGCTCGACTATGTCTAGCAGTGTAGTGGATTCCAAGAGTTGAGTTGGTTCCACACCTTGACTCGGCTAGGCCGGGCGGTGACGATGGAACATGTGACATTGATAAATATCGAGAATGTTAATTGTCCTCAGTGAGATGAGGCATCTTGTTGTGAATTCGAATAGGTAAATAATTGATGTGGGACACCGATAGTCCTCAACGAGGATGATGAGATTCCATTCTAACTTGGCATTGGCCATCATTGGCCCCTATATCTTTGGTTGATAGAAATTATGTGTTGGATAGGCATGGTTAGCATGTTAATTGTTATTTATATTAATCTTAGAATTCACTAAACAACTTTTGTTGTTTACCCCTTTAGTTGTTAACATTTTGCAGGTTTGAGCTATCGAGCGGGAAGTTTATATTCTTCCTCATTATTCAGAGTGTAGACTCGAGACTAACGGTATGCCTTGGGTGATTGTGTTGGGTTTGGGTTAGTCGACCTCTTGGCCTTGACTATTCATTTGCAGGATCATGACCTGTAACCTTGTAGATTCAATAATTGTTATTCGGATGCATCACTTATGATGCATTAGTTGTAAAAGTTTTAATTCTACCCTAATTCCGCAAGTACTGATGTATAAATATTGTTGATTACACTGAAATATGTATTATTGTTGTATGAGTGTTTCAATTTGGTATCAGAGGACGTGGTTCATCGACTGAGTATAGTGCACGATACTCACCCTTGAACCCTTGGATGATGCTTACATTGACCCACCTAGGCAAATATTATGACAACAAACATAGGTTTGAACTTTGGCCTAGGATGGGGATACTTTGGGTAGACTTATGCTAATTTTGTGTGATGATATGTACAATTGAAGTATATATATATTATCTATAGTCGACATTGGGTTCGACATTGTCATTTTGAATATGGTAAATGTATGGATGAGATTTGAGAGTAAAATATGAATAAATGTACCCTAGTTGTTGGGTATAAGATAATTCGAAGACGTGTGTACCCACGTCGTGTATTGAACCTTGAATGGATAGGTGTAGCGATCGATTGGGTCGATTGATGATAAGAATCGTGACATGAGAGTCTTGTGTTAGCCACATAGGCTTAATGTCGTATGGGCTATAATAAAACATGTTCATTGTGTGATTTATGACATTAAGGTCATTTCACATTGTTAAAAAAAAAAAAAATTTGATATTCCTTCATTCAGGTGTGTTGTGAAGTGTACTCGACTCCGCGAGTATGATTTGTTTTGTCAGGACCGCGAGGTCCATTTTCCAATGGGATCTATGAATATAGTTTCTAATGAATTAGTCTGACCATCATGTGTGGTTTAACCGAGGGAAGTTGATCCCTATTTGCGTTCTTAGGTCACTCTTCGTTGTGGTGTCTTTTCTGCCCCAATATCCGAGATTTAAATCCCGGCACTGATTTTCGAAGCGTATAAGTTTCTAAAATGTGAGTGTTCAAAGGACGACCTAGTGTGTCATAAATGTGAAGAGTCATGACATATTCGACCTAGATGTCCAATGTGGGGTTAGTTTGTCGAGAACGTGGTTATGTGGGCCACATGATTCGCGATTGCCCTCAATGGAAGGCTTCTTTGACGAGGCTGAAGCTATAGCCGAGTATGAATCCCCGTAGTGGAAGCATCGTCTTCCAATTATGATCTTCGTAATGTTTCCTTGAGACGCTTTTATGTTGTTGTTGCGTCCTAATTGAATCATTTTGACGAATTGTTGTTGATATGGAATGAATGCATGTTTAATAAGGTGGCTTAATTAGGGAACCAATCTCAACCTTATGATAGTAAGACATAAATATGTAATGATAGCCGTGAAGTCTGTTGTTGATAGCACCCTGACTTTATATAAGCAATGGACTTTATTTCTAGTAGGCGATATATAATGTTGATTAAATTGATAATCCAGGTAAATGTGTGGCATTTTGACTACCACCCGGTTGGTAAGCCAAAACCTAAATAAACTTTAAGATGTAAAAGTTTCTTGTAAAATTTTAAGTGCTATGAGTAGCATTAGGTTGTGTCAAATTAGAATGGCAACTCCTTAGAAAATTATCCCCAATGGAATTAATTTTGTATTTGAAAAAGGAAAAGTTTGATGCTTAATGGTAAATTTCCTGAAAAATTTAGGAGTTGCGTTAGCGCAACGGGGGAAGTAGACAATTTGTGCCTCCAAGATTAGTCAAATGACTATAAATGAGGTTAAACCAATAATTATTTTTGAGTTTAGTGGCAATTGTTTTGTCAATGAGTGTGGTTGAATAGATGACACGTGTCATCACATTGAAGTTAATCATGATAATTTGTGTGTACTCCTATATTGTGAAAGGGGAGTATACTTGCTTAAAATGTAAGAACCAACTTGTCCAAAGAAATTGAATATTTGGTAATAAACCCTTAATTTGTGAGTAAGGGTGGATGAGCTCTAAGTTGAAATTGAGCAAACTATTGTGGACTAGCTCTAAGTCTCAATTGAGCACTTAATTGATCGTTGTTTGCTTGATACAACAAAAATTTTGTCTACTTGCATGTTGGTAACATGGTGGATAATTGGTAAATTGAGTTTGATACGTGACTAATAGCCACTAAGAGAATTATGTCACTTAGCACGACTAAATTGTATAGTCGGACTAATACGAGTATGTTGTTTGATGCGCCACGTATTGTGTCGTTACTAAATGTAGTTATAAATTGTTATGAATCAATGTTATTGGTATAGAACAGTCTCTATGTGCCACCTAAACGTGTGTATTGTGAAAAATGACAAATTAGCCTGGCGGTGTAATAAGACATGTGGTCTTTAAAATACCTTGTATTATGTTGAGTCTTAGGATTCCGAGGACGGAATCTTTTAACGGGGGAAAAATTGTAACATCCCAAATAATTAAGATGTAATTATATACCTAATAATGTTGTGTTAATATAATTTTGGGATTATTTATTATTAATTGGAAATAATAGTAAGATTGACTAAAGAGGTAACCAACTTTATGGAACAGTTTTAATTGTGAACCTAAAAGCATTGTTATGAGATAATTGTCGAGTATTATTTCATTATGCTATTTTGAGACTTGAATATTGAAGTTGTTATATTTCTCAAATAATGGAAATTATAGTTGCATTTTTATTAAATGAAAGAATGTAGGTGGGGTGTGATTTGGAAATTTATAGAAAGTAGGAGGGTGGAGTTGGCCAAAGGCCAAAACTCCCCCTTTTTCTCCCCCTTGAGGCCGTCCAACACACACACACAATGGTGTGTGTGTGTTCTTGTTCTTTTGAAAGAAAGAGAGAAAAGAGAGTAGAGGTGTGGATAGATTTTAAAGATTGAAGTGTTTTGAAGCTAAAATCTTGCTCATTTCGTTGATTATAGAAGGTATAAACACCTCCTTTGTTCTTCTTCTTCATTTACTTTCATTTCCTCCATTTTTGGAGATGAAACCCTAAATGGGTTTATGTTGAAATGTTTATTAAAGGCTCCAATCTTTTAGTATGTTGTTATATGATCAAAATGGAGCCATAATATGTAATTACATTGGTAGTTTGAGTTAGTTTTGATTGGAACCCAATCTAGGGCTCAAATGAGCTTTAATGGGTTATGGATTTGAGTTTGATATTTTAGTAGGATAAATATGCTAAAATCTTGATTTGTATATGTTAAATATTAATATGGATACTATAGGGACCAAAATTGAAATTGAGAATAAGGGCAAAATCGTCATTAGAAAAAGTCAAGAGATGGAGGGACCATTTCTGCAAGTAAATAGTTTACTGAGGGACCATTTATGCAATTTTTAAAGATCAGGGACCATTTCCATAATTTTAAGCAAACCACAGGGACCATTTCTGTAATTTACTCTTTTAAATATTTAGAACTATATGCTTTTATTCAACGGACATTTCTTTTAGTTCGGATGCATGGAGTTTATATTTGTATCATTATTTGATTATATTCAATGAGGAAAATAATAATAAAAAGATAAATGAGGTGATTAATTAATATTATGAATCCGAAGTTATGATCGACTATTCATTTGCTATTTAACTTTTGTTTAATTAATAATTTGGATACATGTCAATAATGTTAATTAAAAGGGTGTTTGGATTTGCGTTTGAAAAAAGTGTTCTAGTGTTTTGGAAACTAATAATCAGATAATAGTTGTAACCAAAAGTACTGCCGGAAATGTAGTGTTTGGTTTTGCTTCTATTGTTTGCTATCATAATTATCAAATAATCAGTTTTTAAAGTGTTTGGATTTGCGTTTTAACTTGTAAAATGACCAAATAATCACTTATTAAGCAAATAAGCTACATTTTTTAACTTATGAAAAAATGTGATAGAACTAACGCTAAACACAAATAATCACTTATTAACGTATACAATCCAAACACTTTAAATCAATTATTTGCGTTATTATAACGTAATAACATAATAATTCCATTTGTAACATACACTACAAGAAAAACCTTCAATAGCGGCGACAGACATTAGTGGCGACACAAGCTTTAGCAGCGACACAAAAAACGCGGATAGGTGCTGCCGCTATTGGCTTTAGCAGCGACACCATGTCGCCGCTAATACCAAAAAAAAAAAAGGCGCCCAACCTGCCGCCCCTTTTCACCCATTTTTACCTTTAACTTTTTCATCTTCTTTCCTCCTCTCCTCCTACGATTTTGCTCTCCTCACCGTCGGCGGCCGGTTGCTGTTTTGTAAGGTAAGGATTGCATTTTGTTTATTTTTTTAGGTAAATATATGTAATGTGTGTGTATTGGTGTGTATTAGGTCGTTGCTCTCGTCTCTCGTCTCTTAGATCTGCCGTCTCTCGTCTCTCTGTCTCTCTCTACTGTGGTCTCTCTCTCCCCGTGGTTTCTCTCTACTGGTATGTATTTTAAATGTATATAGTGTTAGTGTGTGT
>JAANYP010004494.1:1687699-1754691 GCA_020465985.1 Centrapalus pauciflorus | reverse complement strand
TAAAGATGTACCACATAGGGTCTGTTTCTCAAGCTAGATCTGATCTTCCACAAGTAAAACAACTCATCAGAGATCTAAGTTCAGTTGCTGATGCTGAATTTGCAAGAAAAGAAGTGGAAGATGCTGAGAAGAAAGGGAAGCAGATCAAGGAAGTACATATTTTTGTCAAATCCAGAACCTACAGAATTCAATTCAAAGATGGGTTTGGTATTTTCTTCAATCTCGAGTTTTACAATTTTCCAAAAGATATGCTACTCCAATTAAAATCAGTTAGGATATCTTGTGATAAAGAAGAGATGAAGAGAAAATTTTTGAAGGCTATAGATCAGAAGCTTGCACAGTTGTAAGTTTTTGAAAGCCTTGGTTTGTGAATAACAGTTTACTTTTTCATTTCCTTATTTGTATAGAACTTAAAGTCTTGTATAAAGAATTTAAGTTAGGGGGAGATTGTTGGGAAATAGTTTAAGTATACTCAAGCTGTTAGTTTAGACTTCTCAGACTGTTAGTAGATTTTCTGTGTAAATACAAAGTTCATGCTGTTAGTTGAAGAAACTCGAGCTGCCAGTGTAAAAGTTCAAGCTGCCAGAGCAAAACAACTCAAGCTGCTCAGTTCATGCTGTCAAGTCATTCAAGCTGCTCAACAGTTTCATAAACAGAATGTGCTGATTTTCAGGGAAGATATCTACAAGAAGATTCCAGCATATCTACTATCAGAGAAGTCATAGTCCTTCAAGGAAACACGTCCATAAAGCAATATAAATAGACAGAAGATTGTATAGAAGATATACGCATAGAATAAGAGTTTTCTGCATATTTTTAGTCTGTAATTGCTTTATTGTTCAAGTTTTCTTAAGCCTCTAAGGTTGTAAAACCCTAAGAACAGTTTGTGTTCTTCGTCTAATCAAAACAGATTAGAGGTGATTGTAATCAGTGAATTCAGCAATACAAACAGTCTTGATTACTTCTTATGTTTTATGCTATTATTGATTCTGAAAGTTTTTGTCAAAATAATTAAGTGTTATTCCGCAAACTTCTTAATTAAACTTTGATTCAAAGCAAGATTATTGATTTATACTCTGATAAATTCAAATCAGTTAATCTTGGTTATTCATAATTTTCATAAGTTTCAGATCCTGACAGGTACTGATTTCTCCTTAGGAGAAGAAGTTTTCTCCCCCTTTGACTTAGTCTTCGAGGCAGATGACTTCTCCCCCTTTGAAGGAGATGGACCAGCACCTTCAACACCTTGTCTGCTTGAAGACACGAAGTCAGCAGGCTTTCTAGCAGTTTTGGCAGCAGGCTTGGGACCAACCAGGCTACGCACTAAGAAAGCCAGGTTGTCCTGCACCTCTGCAAGTTGGGAAAGACAGTTTTGAAGAGAGGAGGATTGGATATCAGCAAGGGAGGTCAGCTTAAGAATGTTTTCCCTATCAGAAGCTGTGAACAGCAAAGTTTGGATCTGTGCAAGATGTAACTCAAGAGAGTCCTGCACATCAGCAAGATTTGATGACACAGAATTTGATAGAGAGCCTATTAAGGTGTTTAAGCTGGCCAAAGTGGTGGGAAGTGTAGAATTGCAAGTGGTGAGGAGAGATGACAGCTGGTTGGATATGGCTGTCATAGAGGACACATAGTCCTGTTGGAGTGAAAGAATGGAGGAGAGGGAGGTGGAGACATTTTGCAGCTGTGCAGTGAGTGCAAGCAGCTGTGAGGAGTTGTCAGTTTGTGGAGTGGCTGGGAAGGAATCCTTGAACATATCAAAGAATCCCCTAAGCTGTTCAGACACAGAGTCTGAAATGAGAGAGGGTAGAGAGGACATGTAAGTTTCTAAAGAACCAACTTTGTTGGTCAGCAAGGAAAGCTAATCCTTCAAAGGCAGGTCCTTAGGGGATGGAGGTGTATGGGTGGATTGTTTGGAGTGGGTAGATGGAGATGAAGAGGATGAGGCTGGTGTATAGGGATGTGATGTAGAGGGAGAGGGTATTTTGGAAAGAAGCTCCATAGCCTGGGCAAAAGTAATGTGGCCCAGCTTGGAGGGGTCGATGGGTCCTTCAGCAGTGGCAGTAGCTGCATCATCAGGAGAGGGGGTAGAGGATGGTAGCCTTTCAGACACTGCTTGTTTTGCAGCACCTTCATTAAGGCCAGTGGTGGTTCCCTCTGCAGTACCTTGGTTTAAAAGTACCTCATCATGGGGAGATGGAATTTGCATTTCAACATCAGCAGTGGTGAAACCTGCTGATGGAGTTTGCATGAAGGGAGTATCTTCACCAAAGGGATGTTCTGTTCCCTGAGGTTCATCAGCTTGGGTTGTAGGTTCTTCAGCAGCTGTTTGGTGTAGAACAGCGGCATCATGAGGAGCAGAAGTTTGAGGCTGATCTGCTGGTTGGTCTAGGCCAGCAGGGTGGACACCTCGTGCAACTGGCTCCTGTTGGGAGGAACCAGAGGGTCTAGGCTGACTTGGGGTTGACACAGGGTGGAGTGAAGCATGCTCCAATTGTGCTGATCCTTCTCCAAAAATAGGAGAGGCGGCAGGGGTTGCTTCTTTTCAACTGAACCCTGTTGAGAGGGAACAGAGGGGCTAGTCTGGGCTGTTGGTCTCTTTTTGGCTAGGGATTTGCGTTGGTATGAAATGTGAGATGATGTGGGGGATTTTGGAGAGGAGATGAGAGTTTCAGACTGGATAGGTTTGGAGACTGGGTCAGAAATTGGTGGGTTGACCTGTTACATAGTCTCAGGTGCCACAAAGGCACCAGCCACAGAGGCTTCAGGTTCAACAAAAGAACCAGGGTGAGGAGCCTGCTCCCCCTCAGCCACAGAGGCTAAGGGTGCAGACTCAGACTGAGCTGTTTTGGCCTTCTTGTGGACAGGCCCAGCTTCAGTGGTTTTCAGGGTCCTCTTAACAAGTTTGGCCCTGGATTTGGATTTTCTTCTGGGAGCAGCTTCTGGATCCACCCTCACATCAGAGGGTCCTTCCACCAATCCTAACAACCTCCTCATTGGTTTTGACAGAGGAGGCTCATTTGGGAGAACAGGAGTATAGAAAACTCTATTCCCTATTACAGGGAATGCAATAGTACGAAGTAGAGGCTGAGAGGTATACAAATGCTCACCACAAATATGCTTGAAGATGAGGCTCAGAAACCTGGGATATCGAACAGCAGTTGGTCGTGTCTCCTGCTGCACCAGGTTCCTCAAATTCATGAAAATCCACTTAGCCATGTCTATTGTAGTTCCATCCACAAGCTGTAGAACTACAAGAATTTCATCACGGCTCAATTGGTCAAAGGAACCAACTTTGTTGCTGAAGCACATTACCACAGAGGCAAATAAGAAGCTGTAAGTTGGAGACAAGTCCTTTCTGAACAGCGTTGCTCCAACTTTTGGTTCTGCTACACCATAGAAGTGCAGCAGATTCTTCATCTGTTCATCTTCAGGTTGTGGCTGATCATATCATTCAACCACAGGAAGTCGAAGAACTTCCCTGAGCAGACGAGTGTTGATCTCAATGGTCTGAGTCCCATTAAGTATGGTCCCCTTGATGACTTTGGTATCTGGGTTGTAGGCACAGGTATACCAGAACTCATACACCATCTCCTGGTACAGGATACCAGGAGTAGCAGTCATGGCGTAGTTCAACGGATGAACTTTCAAAAACTCCACCATTTGGTCATAGCCTTTCCCCACATAGTTTTTGGGGATTGTGAGGTTGGCAATGTAGTTAGTGGGTTTTAATGTTAGCATTGTGGTGACTGATGAGTGTTTGTGTACATCATCACCAACAAATACTGGTAGAATGGGGTTGTTTCTGTGAGCCATTTGAGAAGTAGTGAGAGTAGCAGAAGCACAAGACACTTAGTCGATTTTTAGGGTTCTTAGGAGGTTTATGCGAGTAGTGAGGAAGACGAAGATGAAACAGTAGGGGGTATTTATAGGATTTGAATGTGAGTGGGTATGAGAGAGAAACATTTGGGCGGTTGATTTGAAAAGGTCGTTAACGGAAAACGGAACGGTTGTCCATGTCAGACCGTTTGTCAGACCACTTGAGCCCCTTTTAATCACTAACACACGAAACCCACATTATCCGCAGTAATTAAGTTAATTAAAAACAAAAATTAAGTAACTTAATTGTGAAGAAAGGTAATTTAAACTGATGGTCTAAGTTGATGGTCAAACCTGTGATGAGCAGAGTCATCACAAGTTGTTCATTCTTCAAGTTGTTCCTTCAACCTGTTCAGCTATGTAACAACAGGTTCTGTTCAAAGGCTGATCAGGTTACAATACAATGCATTGTATGACAGATTGAAAGAGTGAGCAGGGTGAAGATTTGATCATCAGATCAGGCTTGACATATAAGCTGTTGTTGTCAACCCTGTTATATGCCCAAGCTGTTTAAGTTATGTAGAAAACGGCTAAGTATAGAACATGCATGGCTTGTTCTGTCTAAGCTGTTCTGAAATAACTTGAGCAGTGTGGGACATATAAAGTCTTAGAACATTAAAGACACTTAGTCACTTTTGTTTAACATGCCCAGCTTGCTGACAAGGTAATTAAACCTGTTTTCATCAAGAGGTTTGGTGAAAATGTCTGCAAGCTGTTCATTTGTGGAAATAAAACTTACCTCCACATTACCTTTCTGAATGTGATCTCTGATAAAGTGATGTCTGACTTCTATATGGTTTGTTCTGGAGTGAAACACTGGATTGTTGGATATAGCTATGGCACTTGTATTATCACACAGAATAGGAGTTTTCCTATATACAAGGCCATAGTCTTCAAGCTGATGCTGCATCCACAGAATCTGCCCACAGCAGCTTCCAGCGGCAATGTACTCAGCTTCAGCAGTAGAAGTAGACACTGAGTTTTGCTTCTTGCTACACCAACTTATCAACTTACCACCAAGGAGTTGACATCCACCTGTTGTGCTTTTCCTGTCTAGCCTGCAACCTACAAAATCAGAATCTGAATAACCTGTCTAAAGGCTTGAGTCTTTGGGATACCAAAGACCCAAACCTGGTGTACCCTTAAGGTATCTGAAGATTCTTTTTACAGCAGCTAGATGTGATTCTTTTGGATCAGCTTAAAACCTAGCACATAAACAAGTAGCAAACATAATATCAGGTCTACTAGCAGTTAAATACAGCAAGCTCCCAATCATGCCTCTGTAAGCTGTTACTGAAACAGCTTTGCCACTGGCATCTGCATCCAACTTTGCATTGGTTGCCATTGGGGTTTTAATAGGAGAACTTTGATCAAATTTAAACTTTTTCAATAGATCTAAAGTATACTTTCTTTGATTAATAAAAATTCCATTTGAGATTTGTTTAACCGGTAATCCTAAAAAGAAAGTAAGTTCACCCATCATACTCATTTCATATTTGGATTTCATGAGTAATGAAAAATTCTTGCATAACTGCTCATTGGTAGAAAAAAATATTATGTCATCCACATAAATTTGAACAAGCATAATATCATACTTCACCTTTTTTATGAACAGTGTGGTATCTACTTTACCTCTGGAATACCCATTGCTCATAAGGAAGTCAGTAAGAGTGTCATACCAGGCTCTAGGGGCTTGTGTTAGACCATAGAGGGCTTTGTCCAACTTATAGACAAAACCTGGATGATGTTCATTCTCAAAACCTGGAGGCTGCTTGACATAAACTTCTCCTTGCAGCTTCCCATTCAAAAATGCACTCTTCACATCCATTTGAAATACCTTTATGCTCTTATGAGCAGCGTAGGCTAGAAACAAACGAATTGCCTCCAGCCTGGCCACAGGAGCAAATGTTTCATCATAGTCAATTCCTTCTTCCTGTCTATAGCCCTGAGCTACAAGTCTTGCCTTATTCCTAATGACATGACCTTGCTCATCCATTTTGTTCCTGAAAACCTATTTAGTGCCAATTATAGTTTTTCCTTTAGGAGCAGGGACCAGCTTCCATACCTTGTTTCTTTCAAACTGATTGAGTTCTTCTTGCATGGCAGTGATCCAATTGGCATCTTTAAGTGCTTCATCCACTTTCTTTGGCTCCATTAGGGACACAAAGCTAGAGAACATACAGAAGTTCCCTAAGTTGTCCCACCTTGTTTGTACCCCTTTATTGATGTCACCAATTATTTGATAATTGGGGTGACACCTGATCCACTTAGGATCATTCTTCAATGAGGATTCTCTTGAGTTGTTAGCATCTTCAGCAGGTCCTGTTGAACAGCTCTCAAGATTTACAGACACACTGTTGTCTTGAGCCTGTTCACTTGTTGAACATGATTGACCACTGTTGAACATATCAGCAGAGGATCCAGGAAAATCAGCATTGATTGGTTCAGGACATGTAGTTGTAATTAAGTCAGTACACTTATTCACAAAGGGTGTATTGACATAATCATCATCATGCCCATCATGATTAATAGGTTCCACACTGGATGTAGTGGAAGCTTTTGAGTCCTCTTCACTGTTGGAATGCATGAGATCATCAAAGTTGAATTCTCCTGAAACTGATTCGGGAACAACTTTGGTGGAGGCATTCCTGGTCACTTCTAAGCTGCTTTACTTGAGCAGAGTTCAGTATTTCCATCTTTTTGACAAATCCAATGATTTCTCTAGCAGCCTCTCCTTTGCTCTTCAGGAAGATTACCCATGTAAACCTGGAGAACTCATCAACCATTACTAGAGTGTATCTTCTTCCTCCAAGACTTGGGACATTGACAGGTCCAAACAAGTCCATGTGGATTAAGAAGAGAGGAGTATCAATAGAAAAATTATGCTTGGATTTAAAAGATGATTTCCTCTGCTTGCCTTTCTCACAGGCTGTGCAGAGTTTATACTTAACAAAAGTCATAGAAGGCAAACCTGTTACCAACTCTTTCTTACAGAGTTTGTTGATGTTCTTGAAGTTCAGATGTGACAGCCTTTTGTGCCATAACCAGTTTAGGTCTGCATTTGTTCTTGTGAGAAAACAGGTTTCAGTTGTGGGATCAGCAGATTGCATATCCACAACATATACACCTTTCTTTCGTTGAGCACACAGAACAACTTTGCCTTGGGAATCCAATATGTAACCCAGGTGCTCATCAAAGTTAACTTTGTAGCCAGCATCACACAGTTAACTTATGCTTACAAGATTATGTTTTAGCCCAACCACATAGGCTACTCTGTTGAACACTGCAGCACTAGCTTTAAGAGTTCCATATCCCTCAGTGGATCCCTGTACATTGTCACCAAAAGTGACTTTTGGCCCTTTTCAGGCCTTGGATCATTCAGCAGGTCCTTGCAACCTGTCATGTGCCCTGAGCAGCCACTATCCAAGTACCAAACCTCGGATGGTTGTCTGTCCTGTAGAATGTCATAGTAAAATACTAGTTACACTTAGGGAACTCATCATAGTGATGAGTTCTCCTACTTCATCAACTTGTGTTGATGGGCTAGTGATATCCACATTAATATTTCCTATTTGAATGGTATCAGTTTGGATACCACTCTCATTGACTAAGTTACTTCCAACACTGCTTGTTTTAGCAATGATGGAACTAGCAGAGTCAACAGGCCTCATGTCCTTAGTTTCAGGACAGTCTTTGGCCATGTGTGTTTTCTTGCTACATTTATAGCATTTTCTCTATTTGGTCTTTTTGGAAGAAGAGCTCTCAGAAACACATTCTGAATTATTTCTGTTGATTTTATCAGCAGGTTTAGCAAACTTATTACTATTTTTCGATGAATCAACGGCTTGGATGGATGGCAAAATAGCAACAGCTTTGCCTGTTTCTTTTTTCCTCTTTTTGGGAGGACAGATGTCAAAAACAGGAAGCTTGATTGGTCTTTGACCTTCCACAGGTTTGGGAAACTTATTCCCAGATTTCTCAGGCTGAGCAATGGCTTTGCCTTTGCCCTTACTGAGATGTGATTGACACTGCCTATCAGCATAATCACTGTTTCTGGTTTTGAAAGACTTATTTTCATTTATAACCAGTTTTCCACTTTGATTTGAAAACTTATTTGAAATCATAGCAGATTTGCTTTCAATATGAGACTTACCCTTGTTGAAAGCAGACTGCTTACCTTTTGAAAACTTATTTTCAAAATGTTTAGCATCAAAAGGATTAACATGCCTCTTGCCATCAGCTTTGGACCCAAAACCTGTTTTGTCAACAGGTTTAGTGTCCACCGCTGCAGTTTGAGTATGTTTTCCTTTCTTTTGCTTGTGTGAATCAGCATAGCACTTAGCAGGCTGAGTTGATGGAGAACATATTCTATCATCAGCTTTTGGGCCTTTTTCACACAAGCTGTCAGTGTTTTGAGGCCTGACAAACCTGTTTGTTGAGACTAGCTTTCCATTAACTTTCTGGATGAAAGTACTGGGAAGCTCACCAAGAGTGGACAAGTCATCTTTCAGATTATTGATCTCAACAATAGAAGCTGTTGTGTCAAGATCCCCTCGAAGATAGGCTTGGATTTGTGCAGGCATCTGCTGACTTATGCAATGGCTGACTTTTTGTGCTGATTGGCACCAAGAGTCAACTATCTTTTGAAGCTTTGCATGTTTTACATCTGTTTCTCTCTTTTCTTCCAGTAAAATAGAGTTGATGTGTTTTAGTTCATCAAGCTCAGTTTCCAACTTATGGAAACTGTCTAGTTTACTAGATTTAATTTCAAGATCAGTTTTAAGCTTAGAGATTTCAGATATTAAAACATTATGCTTCTCAACAGCAGCTTTTAAATCAACCAGCATATATTCAAACATTTTTACTTTTTCATCTGAACTGTAAGCCATAAAATTTTGTACCTTGTACATCATTGTAGGATTCCAATTCTCCAAGCTGCTGAAAGCTTCAACTTCAGCCAAGTCCTCTTTGAAGTTGCTAGTTGATGGGACATCAGTATAGGCCATCAGACAATTGTTTTCTTCTTCATCTGAGGATGAATCAGACTCCTCCCAGTCACATGTCTCTGTCATCAGTCCCTTTTGCTTGTTGGAAGCCATTGAGTTTTCCAACTTTTTCAGCTTTGTCATGGCCATAAGGTACTTAACCCTGTAGCCATCGTCCCTGTTAGTCTTGTATGGTATGGAAGACTGTCCAACAGATTTTGACACACAGTCAGCAGCTATATGGCCAGCTTTGCCACATTTGAAGCACTCAACTTTAGATTTATCAAATGCCTTTTTCTTGACAGCATTTGAGTTTCCCTGCAGCATATTTCTTCCAAACCTCTTCTTGTTGAACCTTTCGACAAGCATGGCTATCATTTGCTCATCATCAAGCTCAGCAAGATCTGCACTGTCTTCCTTATCAGACATTTCCTCTCTTTCATCATCAGCCTGTTGATCAGATTGTGTGAACACATCACACTCCTGTCCAACAGATTGTCTCACTCTGGCCACTAAGGCAGCACCTCTCTTGGACATTTCCAAGGCATTTCTCTTCTGCTACCTAGACTGTTCATTGTTTAGTAAAGATCCATATAAGTTTACCAGATCCATACCTTTGATGGTACCTGAGTTTCTCAAGATGGTGGAAAAGTAGTTCCATTCTTCAGGTAGGATGTCCAAGAACTTGTTCACCAGGGTTAGGCTGTCCTTAGTGATCCCAACAGCTTTGAGAACATTCACAAGAGCAGTAAACCTGGTGTAGGTTTCTGTGAGTGTCTCCTTTGGTTTTGCAAAGAAGAGTTCATACTGTCTAACAAGATTATTAATCCTGTTGTCCAGTGTGATTGTGGGTCCATCATAGACGGTACACAAAGTATCCCACATCTCCTTTGCAGTCTTCATCTTCTCAACCTGTTTGAACACATCATCAGGCAGAGAGATAACCAGGTTATTCCTGGCTTTTGCATCCAGAGCAACCAGTCTTTTGTCTTCATCAAACCATTGAGCTTTGGCCTTCTCAAAAGTTCTGATTTCAGGGGCGGTTCCTTCAACAGCAGGAGTTATGGTAGTAACAGAAGTTGGCACATAGGGACCTTCCATTACTATCTCTGGTAATTGTACATCCAGATTCTCTAAATAGAGCATCATTCTGCACTTCCAGCCAGAGAAGTTCTGATGATTGAACTTTGGGGGTTTGGTCATTGACCCATTATCATAGTAAGAGGAACTTGCAGAACTGTTGTCCATGGAAATGTAGGGAGAATGAGAGATCTAGAGTTGACACACACTCTAACACCGCTCTGATACCAGTTGTAGGTCCCAGAAGGTTTCTCAAGTGTATAGCTATAAGCTGTAGTGGGGGGGGGGTGAATACAGCTATTTAAAACTTAAACACTCTTTTCTCAATGTTTGTATTTATTATCAACAAAAGTTAATTACAAACAAGCTTGAATGCGGAAAGGTTCAAGCTGAGATGACAGATACAACAGTTTGTCAACTAATCTAAAACACACTCAGACTAGTTACAATGATTACTCTCACTTAGAAGCACTCACTGTTTTTACAAGACTCAGATGGACAGCTTATACATGAACAGCTTTGACACACTCTACTGTTTTATATAAGCAGACTTGCATGCATGGAATAACACACTTCAATGCACGTCCTGATTGTCACACTCATGATGTCTTATTATCCTTAGAAGCTTCCTTTTATACTCAAAAGGAGAATCTCAGTGAAGCTTCCTCATTGGACAGATGAGATAGTGGAGAGTCTTTCCAAAAGGACAAAACACCTTTCTGCACGTTCTGATAAAGTATCTATGTCTTCACATGGCAGAATCTTTGTCTTTTCCTTTTTGTCACTGTTGCATACGACTTTAACCAAAAGAGGAATGTCAACTTTGCATCTTTCTTCTTTTGTAAATGCCATTTTGATATAAGAAAAGGTCTGTCACCCTTTTCAAATACCTGTTTGTCTTCATGTAACAGAACAGCGTGGGCAGGCTGTGCAGTTCTGTTTTCCACTTTGTCTTCGACTTGTAAACTGATCTTGTAGCCAAAAACAATACATGAGGACTTGGAAACATATTCCATAAAGTGTTTAACCTGTTCACAAAGAACAGGTTCTGTTCATAAAGAACAGAACACTTGAAAACTGCCCAAGCTGCTCAAGAGAATAGAGCAGCGTAGACAGTTTATGCCCAGCCTGTTCAGCAGACAGAACAGCTTGGACAAAACTGTCTTTGTTGCAACGAATGCAACATGGTAAACAACTTTGGGCTGATATTGCAAATCATTTTCAGGTTTCAATAAGGCATATAACAGGCCTTAAATTCAACCTTCAAATGCATTAACAGGTTTGATTAAAAATCTCCCCCTCAGATGTACAGCAGGTTTGACTGAGGCCTTTTTGTGCCTAACATGTGTTTAATTGAACAAGAATCTCATAATTCTTCTTACGAATCTGTTCAGATTCAGTAAGTTTGACAATCAGCTCAGATTTTGTAAGATTCAAAAATTGATTATGATCATTTGTCATTTTGAATTGCTGATATTGAATCTTCCAAGATCTTTTATAGACAGATGAGTGATTTCTGATAAAACTCTAAAAGATGATTCTGTGAATAATGACTTGTTAAAAAAAACAGCTCTGAAGTGACTTTTTGACGTTGAATTTTTAGCTTCTCTACAGAAAAATGCATGTAACTTTTTTTCTAGAGTCGAATTAGGCCTCAAAATTTGCCCGAACCGGCTTTGCCTATTCTAGAAATCGTAGATCTTGGTTCAAGCTTCGTTTTGGCGTATGGTAAGCCTTGTATGTGAAGACCACCCCTCGCGGGGCAGTTCTCACGAGTCTAGGTCCCATATCATGCAATACGATATCAACCATAACTAAGATAGAGTAATTAAGTGCGGAATATTAAATTACAGTACAAAATATTAGGATTTAAGTTTAATACAGATTACGATTTTTAAATTAAACTTATAAAGGGCACAAGTCTAATCTAATTCATGTCATCATAATATCAAAATAAATCTACCCAGACCGCCATATTATCATCATCCAATTAGTACCAAAAGGGTTTGCTGAGTAGAGGTCTATGAAAACTCCTGTCTTGATCTTTGTAAGACCTAAGAACTAGGTCCGGCAGGTGACTTTCCTTTATCTTTTCCTGTAAAAATGCTAATGTAGCAACCGTAAGCAATGCTTAGTGATTAAATAGATTTTCAAATTAACATGCAATGTCAAGCGGATCATCATAAGTCTAGCGTGATATGTCAAGGCTGCCGCTACAGCCACTCATCATTGAGACATAGAAGTCATAGATTCAGATGATGCTCAAGCCACGCTCACGCTTAAATCGTGGGGATCAGCCACATACTGGGCTAGCTACCAGTAAATCAATGTGGCGGACATCAGAGGTCATTACCAAGTTCAATAGAACTTGTCAAATAGCCAGGTCTAGAACAATAGACCAATCAAGGCTGGTCAAGCTGAATCAATATGTCAAGTATATGCAATGATGAAGCATACGTAATCAATGTCATGATAGCAATAATCTTTAAGCAATATCTGAAAGGAACTGTAAAAGCAATATCATATGAAGCGATAAGTCAAATAGCCATCATGATCCACTGGGCAACACCGAACCATAGTGTGCACAGGTCACAATCCAGCTGATAATATGAATGTCAATTTAATCTAGCATCAACAATATGTCTCAACCGGAAATTCAAGCATGTTAAATCTGAATATCTATAACTCACAGATCTGGGTCTTTATCAAACAGATGTAAAATCTGCCACCTGAGTTATCTCAAGATTTTATCTTTGTCAATCCGTTCTCTGTCAATTCAAATCTTTGACCCGCTTTTAAATCTTTAAATCAATGTTCAGAATTTCACTGAACCTGTCCAGAATTATCATGTTAATATCATGTCAATTTCATCATCTTTTTAGTTTTTAAAATCTTTATTTCATCTGATTCTGATAACTTGTTCATTCATAACTCATTCTTTGTTTCTTAAATTTTCAAAGGTCCATATATATATATATATATATATATATATATATATATATATATATATATATATATATATATATATATATATATATATATATATATATATATATTGAGGTTCAATTGAGAACTTTTATGCATCGGGGCACCTCGAGGCACTTTTGTGCATTGGATAATCCACCAAGGGTGCACAAAGGGCATTTAGGGAAAACTAAAGACATGATAATTAATTTATTTCTAAAAATCATTAAATGATAATTAGGAGTTATACTTTGAATTAAAATCTCATATTAACTACATTCCTCATTTTCCTCCTCATTTCTCTCTCTCTCTCTCTCTCTCTCTCTCTCTCTCTCTCTAATCGTGTTCTTCATGATTTTTCTTAGTGATGATGATTTGAAGACGAAGATTAACGATGAACAACGATGATGATGGACATGAACAAGAGAGGTAACCGATGATAATTATGAAGAACATGATGCATAGATGGATGATGAACGATGAATAATGATAATGCATAGATGGATGACGAACAATGACAATACATAGATGGATGATGAACGATGAACAACGAAAAATGATGATGCATAAATGGATGATGAACAATGACGATGTATAGATGAATGATGAACAAGTTGAACATGATGCACAGCTGAATAAAGAATATGAACGACAAACACGATGCATAAAAGAATGATGAACAAGTTGAACACGATGCATAAATGAATTTGTGTATTTTTTTTTGTTAAATGCATTTTTTTAACACAATGCATAGATAAACACGATTAACGATGAAATGCATCGATCTCCATCATCTTTTTTGAATTTGTGTAGTTTTTTTTTAATTTGGAAATGTATCAATTGAATTTATTTAGCATTTATTATTTGATTATTTGTTGAAATATTAAATTTATTGAGGTATCCAATTAGACGGTACACAAAGTATCCCACATCTCCTTTGCAGTCTTCATCTTCTCAACCTGTTTGAACACATCATCAGGCAGAGAGATAACCAGGTTATTCCTGGCTTTTGCATCCAGAGCAACCAGTCTTTTGTCTTCATCAAACCATTGAGCTTTGGCCTTCTCAAAAGTTCTGATTTCAGGGGCTGTTCCTTCAACAGCAGGAGTTATGGTAGTAACAGAAGTTGGCACATAGGGACCTTCCATTGCTATCTCTGGTAATTATACATCCAGATTCTCTAAATAGAGCATCATTCTGCACTTCCAGCCAGAGAAGTTCTGATGATTGAACTTTGGGGGTTTGGCCATTGACCCATTATCATAGTAAGAGGAACTTGCAGAACTGTTGTCCATGGAAATGTAGGGAGAATGAGAGATCTAGAGTTGACACACACTCTAACACCGCTCTGATACCAGTTGTAGGTCCCAGAAGGTTTCTCAAGTGTATAGCTATAAGCTGTAGTGGGGGGGGGGTGAATACAGCTATTTAAAACTTAAACACTCTTTTCTCAATGTTTGTATTTATTATCAACAAAAGTTAATTACAAACAAGCTTGAATGCGGAAAGGTTCAAGCTGAGATGACAGATACAACAGTTTGTCAACTAATCTAAAACACACTCAGACTAGTTACAATGATTACTCTCACTTAGAAGCACTCACTGTTTTTACAAGACTCAGATGGACAGCTTATACATGAACAGCTTTGACACACTCTACTGTTTTATATAAGCAGACTTGCATGCATGGAATAACACACTTCAATGCACGTCCTGATTGTCACACTCATGATGTCTTATTATCCTTAGAAGCTTCCTTTTATACTCAAAAGGAGAATCTCAGTGAAGCTTCCTCATTGGACAGATGAGATAGTGGAGAGTCTTTCCAAAAGGACAAAACACCTTTCTGCACGTTCTGATAAAGTATCTATGTCTTCACATGGCAGAATCTTTGTCTTTTCCTTTTTGTCACTGTTGCATACGACTTTAACCAAAAGAGGAATGTCAACTTTGCATCTTTCTTCTTTTGTAAATGCCATTTTGATATAAGAAAAGGTCTGTCACCCTTTTCAAATACCTGTTTGTCTTCATGTAACAGAACAGCGTGGGCAGGCTGTGCAGTTCTGTTTTCCACTTTGTCTTCGACTTGTAAACTGATCTTGTAGCCAAAAACAATACATGAGGACTTGGAAACATATTCCATAAAGTGTTTAACCTGTTCACAAAGAACAGGTTCTGTTCATAAAGAACAGAACACTTGAAAACTGCCCAAGCTGCTCAAGAGAATAGAGCAGCGTAGACAGTTTATGCCCAGCCTGTTCAGCAGACAGAACAGCTTGGACAAAACTGTCTTTGTTGCAACGAATGCAACATGGTAAACAACTTTGGGCTGATATTGCAAATCATTTTCAGGTTTCAATAAGGCATATAACAGGCCTTAAATTCAACCTTCAAATGCATTAACAGGTTTGATTAAAAATCTCCCCCTCAGATGTACAGCAGGTTTGACTGAGGCCTTTTTGTGCCTTACATGTGTTTAATTGAACAAGAATCTCATAATTCTTCTTACGAATCTGTTCAGATTCAGTAAGTTTGACAATCAGCTCAGATTTTGTAAGATTCAAAAATTGATTATGATCATTTGTCATTTTGAATTGCTGATATTGAATCTTCCAAGATCTTTTATAGACAGATGAGTGATTTCTGATAAAACTCTAAAAGATGATTCTGTGAATAATGACTTGTTAAAAAAAAACAGCTCTGAAGTGACTTTTTGACGTTGAATTTTTAGCTTCTCTACAGAAAAATGCATGTAACTTTTTTTCTAGAGTCGAATTAGGCCTCAAAATTTGCCCGAACCGGCTTTGCCTATTCTAGAAATCGTAGATCTTGGTTCAAGCTTCGTTTTGGCGTATGGTAAGCCTTGTATGTGAAGACCACCCCTCGCGGGGCAGTTCTCACGAGTCTAGGTCCCATATCATGCAATACGATATCAACCATAACTAAGATAGAGTAATTAAGTGCGGAATATTAAATTACAGTACAAAATATTAGGATTTAAGTTTAATACAGATTACGATTTTTAAATTAAACTTATAAAGGGCACAAGTCTAATCTAATTCATGTCATCATAATATCAAAATAAATCTACCCAGACCGCCATATTATCATCATCCAATTAGTACCAAAAGGGTTTGCTGAGTAGAGGTCTATGAAAACTCCTGTCTTGATCTTTGTAAGACCTAAGAACTAGGTCCGGCAGGTGACTTTCCTTTATCTTTTCCTGTAAAAATGCTAATGTAGCAACCGTAAGCAATGCTTAGTGATTAAATAGATTTTCAAATTAACATGCAATGTCAAGCGGATCATCATAAGTCTAGCGTGATATGTCAAGGCTGCCGCTACAGCCACTCATCATTGAGACATAGAAGTCATAGATTCAGATGATGCTCAAGCCACGCTCACGCTTAAATCGTGGGGATCAGCCACATACTGGGCTAGCTACCAGTAAATCAATATGGCGGACATCAGAGGTCATTACCAAGTTCAATAGAACTGGTCAAATAGCCAGGTCTAGAACAATAGACCAATCAAGGCTGGTCAAGCTGAATCAATATGTCAAGTATATGCAATGATGAAGCATACGTAATCAATGTCATGATAGCAATAATCTTTAAGCAATATCTGAAAGGAACTGTAAAAGCAATATCATATGAAGCGATAAGTCAAATAGCCATCATGATCCACTGGGCAACACCGAACCATAGTGTGCACAGGTCACAATCCAGCTGATAATATGAATGTCAATTTAATCTAGCATCAACAATATGTCTCAACCGGAAATTCAAGCATGTTAAATCTGAATATCTATAACTCACAGATCTGGGTCTTTATCAAACAGATGTAAAATCTGCCACCTGAGTTATCTCAAGATTTTATCTATGTCAATCCGTTCTCTGTCAATTCAAATCTTTGACCCGCTTTTAAATCTTTAAATCAATGTTCAGAATTTCACTGAACCTGTCCAGTATTATCATGTTAATATCATGTCAATTTCATCATCTTTTTAGTCTTTAAAATCTTTATTTCATCTGATTCTGATAACTTGTTCATTCATAACTCATTCTTTGTTTCTTAAATTTTCAAAGGTCCATATATATATATATATATATATATATATATATATATATATATATATATATATATATATATATATATATATATATATATATATATATATATAGATTGAGTTTCAATTGAGAACTTTTATGCATCGGGGCACCTCGAGGCACTTTTGTGCATTGGATAATCCACCAAGGGTGCACAAAGGGCATTTAGGGAAAACTAAAGACATGATAATTAATTTATTTCTAAAAATCATTAAATGATAATTAGGAGTTACATTTTGAATTAAAATCTCATATTAACTACATTCCTCATTTTCCTCCTCATTTCTCTCTCTCTCTCTCTCTCTCTCTCTCTCTCTAATCGTGTTCTTCATGATTTTTCTTAGTGATGATGATTTGAAGACGAAGATTAACGATGAACAACGATGATGATGGACATGAACAAGAGAGGTAACCGATGATAATTATGAAGAACATGATGCATAGATGGATGATGAACGATGAATAATGATAATGCATAGATGGATGACGAATAATGACAATACATAGATGGATGATGAACGATGAACAACGAAAAATGATGATGCATAAATGGATGATGAACAATGACGATGTATAGATGAATGATGAACAAGTTGAACATGATGCACAGCTGAATAAAGAATATGAACGACAAACACGATGCATAAAAGAATGATGAACAAGTTGAACACGATGCATAAATGAATTTGTGTATTTTTTTTTGTTAAATGCATTTTTTTAACACAATGCATAGATAAACACGATTAACGATGAAATGCATCGATCTCCATCATCTTTTTTGAATTTATGTACTTTTTTTTAAATTTGGAAATGTATCAATTGAATTTATTTAGCATTTATTATTTGATTATTTGTTGAAATATTAAATTTAATGAGGTATGCACATTCCCCAAAATGCCCTTCTTTCTTTGTTTCTATAATGCACAAGATGCATAAAATTGTCCAACTATTTACCCTTTTGCCATTAATCTAATCAATACAATTTTTTGATCTAATGGATGATATAGGTACTTTTGTACCTCGATGCATAAAAGTGCTCAATTGAACCTCCCTCTATATATATATATATATATATATATATATATATATATATATATATATATATATATATATATATATATATATATATATATATATATATATAATCATTTTGCTAATTACCATGTCAATTTATGTGTCGTCTATGCGTTTTATTCAATATATTCGAATTTAAGGAGTGGGATATTCAAATTTATATATAAATTCGAATATGTATTTAAATTCAAAGGTCATAAAATAAATTATAGGTTAAGTTTGAAACTCATAATTAAAGTCAAATCATCATTCAAATTTGATGATTAAATTCATACATGTATTTAAAATCGAAGGTAATAAATTCGAATATGGTTAAAGGTGAGTTCATCAATTTCGAAGCCACTATATGAATTTAATAGTCAAATTCAAAATTCCATTCGAATTTATGGTCCAAATTCGAAGATAGTGTTACTTTCGAACATATAGTCTCGAATTATAGTCAAATTCGAACATATGGTTCGAATTTAATTAATCTCGAATTTGTTCTTGGCATCTCGAATTTGTTCATAATTTATAGCTTTAAATCATGAACTTCTAAGGCATAAATCACAAACATGATAAATATTAAGCCTAGGTTCGTTTATATTATACTTATTCTAGTTAAAATTCAAGTTAAATTAGCATTATTCACATAAAAATTATTCAAATTCGAATTTATTCTTTAAAACTGAAACAAAGAAATCAGAATAGTAACGATTTTTACCTCAAATTCAAACGAAATCGAATATGTGACAGCATATTCGTGTAGTATTCTCCGAGATCTTTCCAACGATATATAAAACTCAAGAATCGTTCGGTCGGTTTAGGAGAAAATCTAGAGAGAAGTAGAGAGAGAGTAGAGAGAGAAAGTAGAGAGAGTGTATAGAGAGAGTAAAAGTGATTAAATGAGTCATAAATCTCGTTTATATACTTCATCTAGTTATATTTGCTACTTAACTCACTTTTACTTTTGTATCTTTTATCTCTTTTATTTAATTATCTTTAATAATTTATTAATTCATAATTAAAATATTTATATAATTTAATTAAATATTTCATAACTTAATTAAATTATAATTCAAATAATGTAATAATATTACATTATCGGTTCAAATACTGAATTTAAGACTAGATAAAAAATTAGGTTGTTACAGAATGGGATTCATCACGCACAAACTCCGTCCCCGAAGTTAGCTATGTTCGAACAGACTGGGATAAGTAGCTTTCATAACATCTTCAGATTCCCAAGACTGATGCGAACCTTTGTGGTGTTTTCACTGGACGAGCACCATCTGTATATCTTTATTTCTAAGCTTCTTGGTCTTCGAGTCCAGAATACGTTCTGGCTCTTCAACCACTCGAAGCTTCTCATCAATTTGCAAGTTAACATGTGGTATTTGAACTTCTCTTTCGTCTGCTAGACTCTTTCTCAGATGACAGACATGGAATACAGGATGTATTCCAGATAAGTCCGCTGGCAGTTCAAGACGATAAGATTGATTTCCTATCTTTTCCACAATCTTGAACGGACCGATGAATCTTGGAGCTAGCTTGTTTCTCTTTATGAATCTCACCACATTCTTCATTGGGGATACTTTCAGCATCACCCAATCGTTAACCGCAAAGCTTATTGATCTGTGCCTATTATCATAATATGACTTCTGCCTGCTTTGAGCTTCAAGTATATTCCTTCTGACTAGCTGAATCTTCTCATGAGTCAACTGTAGAAGGGCAGGTCCTGCTATTGGCGATTCACCTGTTTCGCGCCAACAGGTGGGAGTTCTGCATTTTCTTCCGTACAAAGCTTCAAAAGGAGTCATCTTGATCGTTAAATGA
This sequence comes from Centrapalus pauciflorus, assembly GCA_020465985.1. Taxonomy (NCBI): domain Eukaryota; kingdom Viridiplantae; phylum Streptophyta; class Magnoliopsida; order Asterales; family Asteraceae; genus Centrapalus; species Centrapalus pauciflorus. The sequence goes on along the minus strand of JAANYP010004494.1, from coordinate 1,734,785 downwards.
TAACTGTTATTGTATGAGAATTCAACCAGAGGTAAGTGGTCATCCCAATTACCACCCAGATCAAGAACACAGGCACGAAGCATATCTTCAAGAGTAAGGATAGTACGCTCACTCTGGCCATCTGCATTAGGATGATAAGCAGTACTCATAGAGATCCGAGTACCCATCCCGCCTTGTAGAGCTTGCCAGAATCTAGATGTGAAACGACTATCACGATTTGATACGATAGACTTTGGCACACCATGTCGAGAAATGATTTCAGTGATGTACATCTGTGCCAATCTATCAAGGGAGTATGTCTCTTTCATCGGTATGAAATGTGCTGACTTCGTTAACCGATCCACGACTACCCAGATGGAGTCGTGCTGTCTCTTGGTTTTCGGCAACTTCGTGATGAAGTCCATGGTTATATGTGTCAGGATCTAAAACTAAATAACCAAGATTAACTGATTTGAAATTTATCAGAGTATAAATCAATAATCTTGCTTTGAATCAAAGTTTAATTAAGAAGTTTGCGGAATAACACTTAATTATTTTAACAAAAACTTTCAGAACCAATGAAACATAAAACATAAGAAGTAATCAAGACTGTTTGTATTGCTGAATTCAATGATTACAATCACCTCTAATCTGTTTTGATTAGACGAAGAACACAGACTGTTCTTAGGGTTTTACAACCTTAGAGGCTTGAGAAAACTTAATCAACAAAGCAATTACAGACTCAAAATATGTAGAAAACTTCTATTCAATAGAAAACCTATTCTGTCTATTTATATTGCTTTTTGGACTTGTTTCCTTGAAGGACTATGACTTCTCTGATAGTAGATATGCTGGAATCTTCATGTAGATATCGTTTCCTGAAAATCAGCACTTTCTGTTTATGAAACTGTTGAGCAGCTTGAATCTCTTGACAGCATGAACTGAGCAGCTTGAGTTGTTTTGCTCTGGCAGCTTGAACTTTTACACTGGCAGCTCGAGTTTCTTCAACTAGCAGCATGAACTTTGTATTTACATGAAAAATCTACTAACAGTCTGAGAAGTCTAACTAACATTTTGAACATACTTAAATTATTTCCCAACAATCTACCCCTAACTTAAATTCTTTGCACAAGACTTTAAGTTCTATACAAACATGGAAATGAAAAAGTAAACTGTTATTCACAAACCAAGGCTTTCAAAAACTTACAACTGTGCAAGTTTATGATCTATAGCCTTCAAAAATTCTCTCTTTAGCTCATCTCTATCACAAGATATTCTGACAGACTTCATCTGGAGTAGTATATTCTTTGGAAGATCATAGAATTCAAGATTAAAGAACATACCAGATCCATCTGTGAATTTGATTCTGTAAGTCCTGGATTTGACAAAAATATTAACTTCCTTGATTTTCAATCCCTTCTTGTTGGCATCCTCTACATCTTTTCTAATAAATTCAGGATCAACAATGGACTTCAGATCTCTGATGACTTGTTTCACTTGTGGTAGAGAAGATCTAACTTGTGATACAGACCCAATGTTGTGCATTCTGATAAGCTCATCTCTGGTCAACTTCTGAACCATCTGCCAAAATGTATCATATTCTTCTTCAGGACCAGACTCTCTTCTTATCACAAACTTAATTCTCAAGTCACGGTCATCCAGTGACTTAGCAAACCAGTAGTTGATTTGAGGCTTTGTAAAATCATGTTGATCAATCAACTTCTCTATCTCCATGGCCTTTTGTAGTTGTTGCTCAAAGAGCAGCCTTTTAACCGATGAAGGAATAGAAAGAGCAGCTTGATCAGTGGGAACAGGTGTACTGGCAGCAGCTTGAATATGACTTGTAGTAGGTTGAGCTGGTTCTTGTGATGATTGGACTTCTTGGGAGGTTTTTGCTTTCTTTCTTTTCTCCATTTCTTTATCATGTATTTCCTGCAGCCTTTCAGTAGTCATGGACTGAGCCATTTTCTTTGGAATACCTGCTGCAAAGGCAAAATTGATTAAGAATCTTCTGTGCTCAGCCTTGGTGTGCCCTGTTGGCATCTTTCTCTTCTTTTCACCTTGTTTGCCCACAAACCCCTTTAGGTAATCACCTAATGTCTCATCATCATCTATTGGGGCCTGGGCTTGCTGATCTAATTCTTTATCCTGTTCTTCTGCTAACCTTTTGGCAACTTCAGCATCAAAGGCAATCTGGGCTTCTTTGGAGGAGAATTTGTGCTTTGGAGATTCAATAAGAATGCCCTTGCCTTTGTCTTTTGCAGAAGAGGATGTTGCTTGGACTGTACTTGATGGAGCTTGAATGCCTTCCCTGATCACAACTCCAGTGACTTTTGAAGGAGCAGCTTGAGTTTCTAGGCTAACAGCTTGAGAAGCTGTTGGGACTGCTAGCCTAGAAACTGGGACTGTTGGTGCTACTTGGACTGTTGTTGTTGATGGAGCTGCTTGGACTGTTGTAGGAACCTCCTGATTCTCCCCCTTTTTGGAAGCATTGGTTTGGTCAGAAGGACCTACAACCTTTGCCCCTTGGGTTTGAATCAAACGCTCTAATTGAATGAGCTTATTTCCACAAAGGGTAAACCCCTTATGAAGATAATCCATCCTCTGATTTTGAGCCATTTCTGATTGCTTTAGGGCCATTATTTGTGCACCCTGTGCAGCAATGATGGACATTTGGTATTCCAACATAGCTACAACAGGTTTCAGCTTGGGATCCGTCAAAAGCATGAGTTGCAGACTAGTCTCAAGATCAGAAAACACCTGAGGTGCTTGTGATCTATCACTGACATTAATACCAGAAGTAGAAACCTCTGGGACCCTCTGTTCTTGGTTCTGGGGACTTCCAGCTTGTGTTTGCACACTTGTTGTTGCCATGGGCGTGGTCTTAGCTATGTTGGCATTGTCTTGTGCCTCTTGTGCAGAGACATCAGTAGTGTCAGCCACAGAACCCATATGAACCATCCCTGAAGAGATGTTCACCTCCTGAGTGAGGATGGGAGTTTCCTCTAGTGGTTCCCTTTGGATATGCTGTGCAGGAGTATCCTCCTGCACAGGGATATATGGCTCTTGCTGATGGGAGGAGGAGGAAGGAGCTCCTGGTCCCCTTTTTCTTTTGTATATGTTTCTGAGTGGGCATGTTGGCTGTACAAAAGGATCAGTGGGAGTTTGTGTATCATGAGGAGTGGGTTGGGGTCTTGGGGGTGTAGCAGTGATGTTAGGCTGAGCCTGCTCAAGACCCTCTCCTCTGTTTCCTGAAATGATGTTCATCATTGCAGAGGGCAATGGAACATCTACACTGACAAAATTGGCACTTGGCTTTATCAGCCTTTTGATAGAAGATAGTGAGTGCCTATGGGAAATATGTATCCTCTTATGTAAATGAGAAGTAGTGCAGGTGTGTGCAATGAATTCTGCCAAAAATCTTGGATACATTAAAAACTTCCCATTCTTTAGGGAATGATGCCTTAACATCCCCTGAAAAATCATGTTTGAAAAATTGAACCGTTGGCCTGTTGAAAAGCACACTAAGGCAGTGGCAATGTTAAGAAAATTCTGACCAACCTGTTCTTTTGGGGCTCATACACTGCTGAATAATATGTACAAGAAATTTCTATTTAGGAGAAAAATGGGCTTTCAAGAAAGTAAATGAATCAGCAGGACCCCTATAACCTATATTGTAAAGACCAGTGTGTAAAGCGTTAAGGGTTAGGTCTGTTATACCTGTGGCATCTTGAAGATCCAAATGGTGCTGAATGGATTCCTCAGTGATGGTGATGGGAGTGCCATCAATTTTGGATAGTAAAGTGGGAATTCCATTGATGGTTTGAAAAGTGGCACGGTTCCAGAACTGTTCGATATGCGATATGTATATGGTGGGATTGATATTGAGGGCATGGTTGATATGGGAGTGCCTGAGGAAATCCATCATGTCATGGAACGGCTGAAGTTCAGAGTGTTTGAGAGAGTATGGAAGGCAGTTGTGTTCTTTGACAAACTCCATGGATGATCAAACGATGGTTTAGGGTTTGAAAGAAGAATGTGTGATTCGTTCAGAGAGAAAGCAGAAGGCCGTGGAAGAAAAATATGTAACTGGTAGTTACAACTGAACGAAACTGGGACCTTTAAAGGTTTCGAAAAGGTTGGGTCCCGCGCACACATTTGAGAAATTACCCAAATACCCAGCACACTTTGACAGATCAAGTGAAAATAACTAGCAGTCCGAGAAAATGAACTAGCAGCATGAGAAACTACTCATGCTGTTAGTGTAAAATTGTGCAACTTTTCAATGGAACAGTGTCTCCCCCTTAAATTAGCATACTGAGTCGATAATAATGAAAACCAATTAATCCATGTTTACCATACCAATATTTGATATTAGGAAAGTGAACCTTCCCACATCAAAAGGTTTTGTAAATAGATCAGCTAGCTGATCATCTGTATGTATTTTGGTAACTTGGATTAACTTCTTTTCATTACAATCTCTGATGAAGTGAAATCTGATTTCTATATGCTTGGTTTTTGGGAATTTCACTGGGTTTTGCACAATGCTAATTGCACTTGAATTGTCAATATAAATAGGAGTGGATAAGAAATTCATACCATAGTCTCTTAGCTGATTTTGAATCCACATTACCTGGGAGCAGCAGCTTGCAGCTGCTACGTATTCTGCTTCAGTGGATGATGTGGAGACAGTTGTTTGCTTTTTGCATTGCCAAGAGACCAGTCTTGCTCCTAAGTATTGACATCCACCAGTTGTGGATTTCCTGTCAATGTTGCAACCACCATAGTCACTGTCAGAATAAGCAGTTAGTTCAAAAGGAGAGTCTTTAGGATACCATAGGCCTAAATGTGGTTGGCCTTTAAGATATCTAAAGATTCTCTTAACAGCAACCAAGTGAGAATCCTTTGGAGAGCATTGAAACCTAGCACACACACAGACAGCAAACATTATATCAGGTCTAGAAGATGTTAGATACATGAGAGATCCTATAAGGGATCTGTATAGATGAATATCCACATCTATGCCATCTTTGTCTGTATGGAGCTGTTTATGAGGATCCATTGGAGTGCTTGCAACCTTTGTGTCTTGATAGCCAAACTTTTCCAGTATGTCTTTGACATACTTTGATTGACTTATGAATAGACCAGTAGGCTTCTGTTTAACCTGCAGCCCTAGAAAGAATGTGAGTTCCCCCATTGAACTCATTTGAAACTTTTTGTGCATTAGGGCCTCAAAATCTTTGCACAACCCATCATTAGTTGAGCCAAAGATGATGTCATCAACATAGATTTGGACAAGAAGAATCTCAGCTTTGATGGATTTAGTGAAAAGTGTTTTGTCCAGAGTGCCTCTCTTGAATCCATTCTGTAGAAGATATGATGACAGTGTGTCATACCATGCTCTGGGGGCTTGGTGAAGACCATAGAGAGCTTTGTCTAGCTTGTACACCCTGTCTGGATACTTGTAGTCTTCAAAACCAGGAGGTTGACACACATACACTTCCTCTTCAATTGTCCCATACAGGAAAGCAGACTTAACATCCATTTGATACACTTTAAATCCTTTGAAACTTGCATATGCTAGAAATAGTCTGATGGCTTCAATTCTTGCTACTGGAGCAAAGACATCATCATAATCTATTCCTTCTTCTTGAGTGTACCCTTGTGCTACTAGTCTTGCTTTGTTCTTGATGACTATCCCTCTCTCATCCTTCTTGTTTCTGAACACCCATCTTGTACCTATTGCTCTCTTACCTTTAGGAAGATCCACCAGAGTCCATACATTCTGAATTTTGAACTGTAAAAGCTCTTCTTGCATAGCTTCAATCCAGGATGAATCTTTTAATGCTTCTAATGCCTTTTTAGGTTCTAATTGAGACATGAAACAGGCATGTTCAAAAGCTATTAGACTGAATTCAGGAACTGCTTGTTCAGCAGCAGCAGTCTCATTGTGAACCATCTTCCTTGTTTGAACAGGAGTGCTTGGATCACCCAGTATTTGATTGAGAGGGTGATACTTATGAACTCTTAGTGTGGGCTCTCTCTCTGTTTGAAAGGACGTTCCAAGGTTTGTGTCATCTCCATCAGAACCAGTGAATGGTTCAGTTTCTGGAACAGCTTGAGTTTCTAGGCTAACAGCTTGAGAAGCTGTTGGGACTGCTAGCCTAGAAACTGGAGCTGTTTCCTTTTGTGTTGGAGCTGTGCTGTCAGGACTTGGGAATGGCACTTCAGTGTCGGGATTTGCATCATGTTGAGTGCTCAGGACCCCTGGAGGATCACATGACAGAAGTGGTAGAGTGGTGAAATCATCCCAACTTGTTGAATCTGCAGCAGTCTGAAACTTTGTGCCAACAGCATGAGAAATTGTATTGGCAGCATGAGAATTTGTGTTAGCAGCTTCAACCCTGTATGCATCAGCTTCTGCAGTATACTCAACAAAGCTCAGAGAATTTGTTAGTGAATCTAAATTAAACAACGAATCAGGACCAGTGCCTTTGATGTTAGCAGTATTTTCATTAAATTCAACATTGGCACTTTCTTCAATTGTTTTAGACACACTGTTGTATACTCTATAGGCTTTGCTTTGAGTTGAGTATCCTACAAAGAATCCTTCTTCAGCCTTACTCTCAAACTTCCCTAAGTGAGTCTTAGTGTGAAGAATAGTACATGGGCATCCAAAAGGCTTGAAGAAAGCTATTAGGGGACTTCTGTTATGGAATAACTCATAGGGAGTTTTTCCTTGAGATTGGACAACTTGAACCCTATTTAGAACATAACAGGCTGTATTAACAGCTTCTGCCCAGAAAGTCATTGGCAGATTTGAATCAGCTAGCATTGTTCTAGCAGCCTCAATTAATGTTCTATTCTTTCTTTCAGCTACACCATTTTGCTGTGGTGTTCTTAGTGCACTATATTGTCTAGCAATGCCTTTGGACTCACAGAAACTGGTTAGAATTTGATTTTTAAATTCAGTTCCATTGTCTGATCTTATCACCTTAACTTTGGAATTGGATTGGTTTTCTATCGTAAGGATAAAAGACTTAACTAGCTCAGCAGTTTCATCTTTGGACCTAAGAAAGTAAACCCAAGTAAATCTGGTGAAATCATCAACAATGACTAAACAGTATGCCCTTTTATTCAAACTCAAAACAGATGTTGGACCAAATAGATCCATATGTAACAACTGAAGAACAGATGAGATTGAATTTACTTCTTTGGCCTTATGAGAAGTTTTGTGTTGCTTACCTTTAAGACATGCTACACAATGATCATCACAAATGAACTCCTTTTGTGGTAATCCTCTTACCAGATTCTTTTTAACTAAATCATTCATGGACTTGAAGTTCATGTGACACATCCTTCTATGCCAAAGAGCAGACTCATTTGATGATGCTTTGGATATTAAACAGCTTAAAGTATTTGATTTAGTCAAGAGAGCTGTGTCCAGGCAGTAAACATTGTCCTTTCTTGGTGTTCTAAGTAAAACAAGATTTTCAGGAATTTTGAAATCCTTTGAAAGAACAATGCACTCAGAATCTGTGAACAGAACAATGTTTTGTTTGTCACAGATTTGAGAGACACTCAATAAATTGTACTTCAGCTGTTCAACATACAGAACATCATGGAATGTCATGTTGCCTGCATTAACAGTGCCTTTACCTGTAACTTTACCTCCTTTTGAGTTGCCTCCAAATGCAACAAAACCTCCATCAAAGCCTTTGAAATTTGACAAGCATTCAGAATTGCCTGTCATGTGCCTAGAGCATCCACTGTCCAGATGCCATCTTGTTCTATGAGGAGACCTGTGGTTGCCCTGCACAAATAACAGCTTAGTTAGTAGTGGAGTAAACCCAAACCAAATTGGTTTTGGGTTGGCCTTGTACATTGACATAACTAAAAACTGTTTTTGACTTCTTATACTTGGTGAGATCTACTGATGGAGTCTTTGGAGAGTATTTAGTGATAATATGAGGTATCCAACTATTTTGATCATCTTTTCTTCTGACAGTCTCAGATGATTCACTAGCAGCTCCAGTTTGATGACCAGCAGCTTGAGCTGTGTTTGTAGTGCTAACAGTTTCAGTTTTTGCACTAACAGCATCAGATTTTGACTTAGCAGTCTGATCTTTTGCATTAGCAGTTTGAGCAACAGATTTGTCCTTGACACACCATATTTGTTTAAAACTTGATTTAGGCTTTGCCAAAACTTGTTTTTGATGTGTGGACTGTTTTTTATTAACTTTTGAGAATCTGTGATCAACTGTTTTCTTTGGAGCTGCTGTGGAAGGTTTCACTTTTGAGTGCTTTGCCTGATTAGGATTTGATTTTGTGTGATGCACAGTCTGTTTTGCAACAGCTGGTTTGTAAAAACAATCCTTGGCTAAGTGATTCTTCCTTCCACAGTGAAAGCATCTTTTGACAGTTTGAATTGGAACACCAGACTTTTCTGTCAATTTCTGGTTCTTGTTTCTCTGGTTTCCTCTTACCTGCTGTTGTTTAGGAAACTTTTGAACACCATGCTTTTGGCATGTGCAGATAGAAACAGTTTTACCTCTTTTAGTTCCTTTTGATGAAGATGCAGTGTTACAGTTAGAATGTACAGAAACTTGTGGAGTAGCATTGCATACACTCATCTTCTCTTTTCCTTTCTTACTGGGAACTTGGACTTCTATGGGTGCACTCTTTGTGTCACAGTCTCTATTTTGACTCTTATCTTCTTTTAATTCAGGACTGTTATCAAGGATAGGATCTACAATAGTCATAGACTCATCTAGTGGTTCATTGACAAGTCTATCAGCAACCTCACTCATTGGGTGTATGTACTTGTTGTTGTATGGAGGAGGAGTAGCTCTGTATCCTATTCCTTCTTTGGGATTGACCTGAGATTTGACTCTATCTTTGAATTGAACTTCCATTAGGTGTTCTAGCTTTTGATTTGCTAACTTGAAGTTACCTAGATCTATGTTAACGGATTCCAGTTTCTCATTAGCCTCTAACACCTTCTGTTCAGTTTCTTCTACCTTTTTATTCAGAGATTCTATTTTCTTATTGAGTTCCTTTTTCTCCCATTCATGATAGTTTCTATCATACCCCATTTGAATCTCATTATCCTTATAATCATTGATCTGTTTTTCCAGATCTTCTATGGCTTGCATATATTCATATCTCCTTTCTTCCATCTTAGCTAGAGTTTTGCACATGCTCTCATTATGATCTCTGTACTTTTTAACCATATTTTTGCATGATTGAGAGCAGAGTTTAGAATTTACCTCAGATGGTAGTTCAGTGGAGGAGACATTTGATGTTTCTGCCATAAGTGCTTGATTTTGAAATTCTTCCTCTGTCTGATCACTCCAGTCAAACACATTGTCTTCTTGAGAGACAAGTGCTGTTGATGAGGACGCTTGGATGGGCTGTGAAGTCCTTGATGGCTGTTGACCTTGAGATCTACATTCTCTGGCAAAGTGACCAAGCTTATGGCATTTATAGCATTCCACTTTTGATTTATCAAAAGATGGTTTGCCTTCTGTCTTGGCTTGAAAGTTGGCCCTACCAGTTCTTTTCAGAAATCTTTTGGCTCTCATGGTCAGCATTGCATGTTGCCACTTTAAATCCATCTCTTCAAGATCATCTGGATGAATTTGTTCCAAGTCTTCAACATTTAGAGCAAATAATCCATCATTGGCAACAAAAGCCTCATAGTGAGTTTCAGCAGAATTGCCATCACCACCTGAAAAAGAATCACAGTTATTAGATTTTTCAGAAGACAGAAGAGCAGTGTTGTGATTATAAGAAAAGGATTTCTTTTTAGCATCAATCTCAGTCTCAAACACTCTTAGACTGTTATACAGATCATCCAATTCTATCTCATCAAGAGTGTCTTTTGTTCTCCACTGTGCAGCATAGACTGTCCATTCTTCTCCAAGAGATCTGAGAAACTTTCTTTTGACTTCATCTTGATCCAGATTGACCTTTGCACTTTCCAGTTCACTTATCAGTTTGTTGAACCTGTCAAAGATTTGAGTGAGGTTTTCATTCTTGCCACCAGAAAAGTTTTCATACTGCTGTTTCAAGAGGTCTTTTTGATTTCTCTTGGTACTTGCATTACCAGCAAACCTCTTCTCTAAGGCATTCCAAAGAGAGTGAGCAGTATAAAACTTTTTGAACTGATGTTGATAAGCATTAGGAATGGCTATTTGTAATAGTGTGAGTGCTTTCACTTCATTCATTCTAGCCTTCCTTTCAAGTTCAGTTTTTGGAGGGGTTTTGACTGGTTTTCCCTCAGCATCAAGTTCTGGATCAACTACAGGAGGGAATTCAACAGCTTCCCATATGGCATAATCAATGAATTGAATATGCTGTTGAATCCTGAGTTTCCACATCTCAAACTCAGTGGGCTTGAGCATAGGCACTTTGAGTCCTTGCCCAGATCCACTGCTGCTATTTTCAAATTCCATTGTAAAAGATTAAAAATTTGAAAGAAAGTTTTCGACTTTGACTTGAGCCTCCAAAGATAAAGGCACATGAACAGCCATTTGATCCCCGTCAAAGTCTGCATAACGAGAGATATGTAAAAAGCAGATCCGATTACGCCTATTCCTAATCCTAAATGGAATGTAACGACGTAGGGATCCATATGTAAACATAGTATCTATTTAGATACGCTCAAATGACCCGAACAAAGAACAACCTGTCTCTGATACCACTTGTCAGGATCTAAAACTAAATAACCAAGATTAACTGATTTGAAATTTATCAGAGTATAAATCAATAATCTTGCTTTGAATCAAAGTTTAATTAAGAAGTTTGCGGAATAACACTTAATTATTTTAACAAAAACTTTCAGAACCAATGAAACATAAAACATAAGAAGTAATCAAGACTGTTTGTATTGCTGAATTCAATGATTACAATCACCTCTAATCTGTTTTGATTAGACGAAGAACACAGACTGTTCTTAGGGTTTTACAACCTTAGAGGCTTGAGAAAACTTAATCAACAAAGCAATTACAGACTCAAAATATGTAGAAAACTTCTATTCAATAGAAAACCTATTCTGTCTATTTATATTGCTTTTTGGACTTGTTTCCTTGAAGGACTATGACTTCTTTGATAGTAGATATGCTGGAATCTTCATGTAGATATCGTTTCCTGAAAATCAGCACTTTCTGTTTATGAAACTGTTGAGCAGCTTGAATCTCTTGACAGCATGAACTGAGCAGCTTGAGTTGTTTTGCTCTGGCAGCTTGAACTTTTACACTGGCAGCTCGAGTTTCTTCAACTAGCAGCATGAACTTTGTATTTACATGAAAAATCTACTAACAGTCTGAGAAGTCTAACTAACAGTTTGAACATACTTAAATTATTTCCCAACAATATGCTCCCACTTCCACTCGGGAACTGGTAGTGGTTGCATATCCCCAAAGGGTTTCTGATGTTCTGCCATAACCATCTGACAGATTCTGCAGCTTTCAACATATCAACTGATGTCTTTCTTCATTCATAGCCACCAATAATCGGCTTTCAGATCAAAATACATCTTTGAGCTGCCAGGATGAACAGATAACTTGAACTGATGGGCTTCAGATAGAAGAGTGTTGCGAATAGAACCATACTTAGGAATCCAGATTCGGTTTCCTTTGAGACATTGAAGTCCCAAATGGTTCAGAGATAAGAATTGTAACTGCCCTTTGAGATTTTCAGCACCGATATTCTCTTCTTTCAGGGCTTCAACTTGAGCAGATCTAATATCTTCAATAAGATCGGAAGAGAATACAACAGGAGTCAGGGCATAGCAACACTTTTCCGGATATACTTTCCTACTCAAAGCATCCGCGACAACATTAGCTTTGCCGGGATGATATAGGATCTCGCAATCATAGTCCTTGATGAGCTCCAAGGACCGTCGCTGTTTCATATTCAGATCCTTTTGAGTAAACAGGTGTTTGAGTCTCTTATGATCGGTGTAAAGCTGACACCGAGTCCCATAAAGATAATGACGCCAGATCTTTAGTGCAAAGGTAACGGCAGCCAACTCAAGATCATGAGTCGGTGCACTTTTTTCGTAATCCTTCAATTGCCTTGAAGCGTAGGCAATTACTTTTCCCCTTTGCATCAGAACACATCCTAAGCCAGTACCACATGCGTCGCTGTAAACGACAAAATCATCATTGCCTTCTGGTAAGGCTAGGATCGGCGCTTGAATTAACTTCTGTTTCAAAGTTTCAAATGCCTCTTGCTGTTTATCCGCCCACACGTAAGGTGTATTCTTTCGTGTTAGCATCGTAAGCGGCACAACAATCTTCGAGAAGTCCTTTATGAATCGCCGATAGTAACCGGCCAATCCAAGGAAACTTCTTATTTCAGAGGCATTGCGAGGTGTTTGCCATTTCTGAACAGCCTCGACTTTAGAAGGATCGACTGAGATTCCTTCGCCAGATATGACATGGCCAAGGAATTGAATCTAGAAAGAAATCAGAGTGAAATTTCAAGTTTTCATTCAATCAAAGAACGCTTAGGAATGACTCAAGACGATATAAAGTTGTACCTGTCTGAGCCAGAATTCGCACTTAGAGAATTTTGCGTAGAGTCTTTCTTTTCTCAGTAACTCTAGTAATTGTCGCAGATGATTAGAATGATCAGCCTCCGTTTTTTAGTAAATTAGAATATCGTCTATGAATACGATAACTGACTTATCCAGCATTGGTCTGCACACGCGATTCATGAGATCCATGAACGCCGCTGGTGCATTTGTTAAACTGAACGGCATCACGAGAAATTCGTAATGACTGGATCTTGTTCGGAAGGCTGTCTTTGGAATATCCTCATCTTTAACCTTCAGCTGATGATACCCAGAATGAAGATCAATCTTAGAAAAGTAGCTGGCTCCTTGTAGCTGATCAAACTGAATCATCAATCCTGGGCAGAGGATATTTATTCTTTATAGTGACTTTGTTCAACTCACGATAGTCGATGCACATTCGGAGAGTTCCGTCTTTCTTCTTAACGAATAAGACAGGTGCACCCCATGGAGATGAACTCGGTCGGATAAATCCCTTTTCTAACAGCTCTTGCAACAGTTTTGACATTTCCTGCATTTCTGCAGGCGCAAGTCTGTAGGGAGCTTTGGCAATGGGAGCCGCACCAGGAACCAAGTCAATTCTGAATTCGACTTGACGTTCTGGTGGCACTCCAGAAATATCATCAGGAAACACGTCTGGGAACTCACAGACAATAGGGATATCAGATAAGGATTTCTTTTAGGCTTTAGAGATAGATTCAGACGAGACGTAGCATAAATAAGATTCGTGTCCCTTAGATAGATACTTATACGCTTTTTCAACAGAATTGAAGTAGTGAGCACCTTTTCGTTTCTCTCCTTTGATTTCCAATACTCGGCCGTCCAAAGACTTAATTCTGATGATTCGCCAATTGCAGACGATCGTAGCCTCGTTATTCATTAGCCAGTCCATGTCGATGATGACGTCGAATTCTTTCAACGGAATCGGGTTAAGGTCGAGGTTGAATACGATGTTGTCAACAAGTAAAGTACAGTTTCGATAAACAGAATCAGCCATAACATAGTTGTTACTGGTTGTCTCAATATCAAGTATCACGGGAAGCTTTGATGGAGATTTGAATAATCTTTGTGCGAAAGAAGTCGATATAAAGGAACGACTAGCGCCAGAATCAAATAATACGCGAGCATGGATTGAGTTAAGCATGAACGTACCGGTAACTACGTCAGGGGTTTCTCTCGCTTCCTCTGCTGTTATCTGAATTGCTCGGGTCCTTGCGGTCGGAGTTGCAGCTGAACTTTTCATCGTAGACCCTCCAGCTGACGACTGTGACTGACCTCGTTGCCCGCTGCGACACTGATACATGAAGTGTCCTCGTTTCCCACATTTCGCACATCCGAGCCCTCGGTGTGGACACTCTTCACTGCTGTGACCAATTCTATTGCACGCAAAGCATGTGACGTCGTCTGGATTGCACAATCCCATGTGTGACTTTCTGCATCTCTTGCAGAATCGTGGCTCGTTCGTTAAAGAGTAGACTTGCGCTTTCTGTTGGGATTGTTGAGATTGCTGGGTCTGAGATTTGTTTGGCCTGAAGAATCTGCCGAATCTCTGCTTCTTCGGAGGAGAAGGACATGTTGGATTAGCTGATGGAGCATAAAGCTGATCGCCATACTCTAGGTATCCCCTCTCGATCTGTCTGGCCGCTTCCACCATTTCCAGGTAGGACTTATACTTTATCGCGCTCATCGGGTGCCGGTATCTTGGGTTGAGTCCTCCGCGGAATCTATTCATCTTCCTTTCCTCAGTAGCTACTTGATATGAGGAGTAGCCGCATAGTCGTGAGAATTCATGCTCATATTCATCAACAGTTTTGGTTTCCTGAGTCAGCTGCATCAGTTGAACCTCCATCTTATCTTGTTGGTCGATCGGACAATATTTTGCGTTGAACATATCTAGGAACTGGTTCCACTCTAAAGTCTGTATAACCTCTTCGCCATAGATACTTCTCTGGGTCTTCCACCATGCACGAGCAGCTCCAACAAACAACGCAGACGCATAGCTCACCTTTTTCGATTCTAAGCAGTCAGAGATTCTGAAAATCTCTTCAACATGGCTGATCCAATCCATCGCCTGAATTGGATTTATTGTACCCTCAAAGTTCAGGGCACCGCTCGCTTTAAAATCTTTAAACTTACAGCCTTTCGGCTGCTCGATTTGGGTTTCAGGGTTTGTGTTATCAGATTCATCGTTCTGGACTTGTTTATCTTTTCGCTTATTTCTTTTATCATCACGTCTTTTAGCTTCGGCCTCATCTCTGGCCTGAAACTGTTCTTGCATAATCTTATTTTGTTGTTCGGAATGTTGGGCTAAAAGTTGTTGCATCATTTCAAACATTTGTTGTGGGGTTATGTTGTTGGGAATGTCACCTGATCCTGACATCTTAACTGAAAATTAAAATCATTTAACTATCAGTTTATAGACTTAGATCTATGTACCCTTTTTCCCATCCTAATAGTCTGTACATCCTATCTCAGTTCAAACCACCTAAATGATTGATACATATGTATTGCTTCAGTTTGAGACCAAGTATACTCACATAATACTTGATTCACTCAAACTATGGGCTCTGATACCATTCTGTGAAGACCACCCCTCGCGGGGCAGTTCTCACGAGTCTAGGTCCCATATCATGCAATACGATATCAACCATAACTAAGATAGAGTGATTAAGTGCGGAATATTAAATTACAGTACAAAATATTAGGATTTAAGTTTAATACAGATTACGATTTTTAAATTAAACTTATAAAGGGCACAAGTCTAATCTAATTCATGTCATCATAATATCAAAATAAATCTACCCAGACCGCCATATCATCATCATCCAATTAGTACCAAAAGGGTTTGCCGAGTAGAGGTCTATGAAAACTCCTGTCTTGATCTTTGTAAGACCTAAGAACTAGGTCCGGGAGGTGACTTTCCTTTATCTTTTCCTGTAAAAATGTTAATGTAGCAACCGTAAGCAATGCTTAGTGAGTAAATAGATTTTCAAATTAACATGCAATGTCAAGCGGATCATCATAAGTCTAGCGTGATATGTCAAGGCTGCCGCTACAGCCACTCATGATTAAGACATAGAAGTCATAGATTCGGATGATGCTCAAGCCACGCTCACGCTTAAATCGTGGGGATCAGCCACATAGTGGGCTAGCTACCAGTAAATCAATGTGGCGGAACACCGGAGGTCATTACCAAGTTCAATAGAACTGGTGAAATAGCCAGGTGTAGAACAATAGACCAATCAAGGGCGGTCAAGCTGAATCAATATGTCAAGTATATGCAATGATGAAGCATACGTAATCAATGTCATGATAGCAATAATCTTTAAGCAATATCTGAAAGGAACTGTAAAAGCAATATCATATGAAGCGATAAGTCAAATAGCCATCATGATCCACTGGGCAACACCGAACCATAGTGTGCACAGGTCACAATCCAGCTGATAATATGAATGTCAATTTAATCTAGCATCAACAATATGTCTCAACCGGAAATTCAAGCATGTTAAATCTGAATATCTATAACTCACAGATCTGGGTCTTTTGCCACCTGAGTTATCTCAGGATTTTATCTTTGTCAATCCGTTCTCTGTCAATTCAAATCTTTGACCCGCTTTAAAATCTTTAAATCAATGTTCAGAATTTCACTGAACCTGTCCAGAATTATCATGTTAATATCATGTCAATTTCATCATCTTTTTAGTCTTTAAAATCTTTATTTCATTCGATTCTGATAACTTGTTCATTCATAACTCATTCTTTGTTTCTTAAATTTTCAAAGGTCTATATATATATATATATATATATATATATATATATATATATATATATATATATATATATATATATATATATATATATATATATATATATATATATATATATATATATATATATATATAATCATTTTGCTAATTATCATGTTAATTTATGTGTCATCTATGTGTTTTATTCAATATATTCGAATTTAAGGAGTGGGGTATTCAAATTTATATATAAATTCGAATATGTATTTAAATTCAAAGGTCATAAAATAAAATATAGGTTAAGTTCGAAACTCATAATTGAAGTCAAATCATCATTCAAATTTGATGATTAAATTCAAACATGTATTTAAAATCAAAGGTAATAAATTCGAATATGGTTAAAGGTGAATTCATCAATTTCGAAGCCACTATTTGAATTTAATAGTCAAATTCGAATTCCATTCGAATTTATGGTCCAAATTCGAACATAGTGTTACTTTCGAACATATAGTCTCGAATTATAGTCAAATTCGAACATATGGTTCGAATTTAATTAATCTCGAATTTGTTCTTGGCATCTCGAATTTGTTCATAATTTATAGCTTTAAATCATGAACTTCTAAGGCATAAATCACAAATATGATAAATATTAAGCCTAGGTTCGTTTATATTATTCTAGTTAAAATTCAAGTTAAATTAGCATTATTCACACAAAATTATTCAAATTCGAATTTATTCTTTAAAACCGAAACAAAGAAATCAGAATAGCAACGATTTTTACCTTAAATTCGTACGAAATCGAATATGTGACAGCAGATTCGTGTAGTATTCTCCGAGATCTTTCCAACAATATATAAAACTCAAGAATCGTTCGGTCGGTTTGGGAGAAAATCTAGAGAGAAGTAGAGAGAGAAAGTAGAGAGAGTGTGTAGAGAGAGAGTAAAAGTGATTAAATGAGTCATAAATCTCGTTTATATACTTCATCTAGTTATATTTGCTACTTAACTCACTTTTACTTTTGTATCTTTCATCTCTTTTATTTAATTATCTTTAATAATTTATTAATTCATAATTAAAATATTTATATAATTTAATTAAATATTTCATAACTTAATTAAATTATAATTCAAATAATGTAATAATATTACATTATCGGTTCAAATACTGAATTTGAGACTAGATAAAAAATTAGGTTGTTACATTGTAACAATGTTCCAGTCAAAAGTTACAGCCAAATGAAAGAGCAAAGGTCATATAGTCAAAAGTTTGAATGAAACTCGAAGATTAAGAATGAAACTCGGTTGATGAAGGATCAAGCTAGAATAGTGAAGGATAAAGCTCGATGAATGAAGTACCAAACTCGATGAATGAAGTACCAAACTAGTTGAATAAAGTAACAAACTCGATGATTGAAGGATCAAACTCGATTGATGAATTGTTAACTCGAATGAAAAATGAAAGAACTCGATTGAAACTTGATTCACTCACAAATTAGATTTGTGAAACTAGGATTAAGAAGAATAAGTCTCGAATGACTTTTGACCAAACTCGATAGACCTTTGAATAAAACTTGATCCTAGTTTATATCAAACTTGATCAAAGAATAATCAAACTCGATGAACACTATGATCAAACTCGGTCATCAAATCAGAAAACTCGATCAAACTCGGTCATCAAATCGGGTAATACTTGATAAAACTTGAATGATACAATAACTGAGTTTGAACAGTTTTTGAATAAATCCAAGTTCAGAATTCAAAAATTTTCATCAAAAATGAATGAATTGAACTCAAATTAATACCGAAGGTTCGGTTTTCACTCCAAAACACTTTTTGAGAAACAACTTTGTCTAATTTCAGATTAAAATCACAAAAATAGACAAAAACGCGAAGAACACCACTTTCATCAAAAATTCAGTAAATTTCAGATTAAATCTTGTATGTTTCGAATTAAAATCTTATGTTTATCTCATTGATTTCATCCTTTAAAACCGCTCCTTCGATCCAAAACTCACTTCAATCCACCCAGGGAATCAAAAACCTTATAAGAATTTCTGAATTTCGGAAAAAATGAATGTAACAATGTTCGAAAATATTTTTTTTCAGAATAAAAAAATCACTCAATTTTTGGCCATATTAGGCTCTGATACCAATTGATAATTCAATTTCTATCATGCATATCACAATCAATCACAATCATATCATAACACAGTAAGTCGAATGATTATATTGAAGAGAAGAATATTACATACAATGTTCTTGACTTGTCCAGCACACTTCTCTTACATGCAACCTCTCTTACATGCAACCGTGTATATTCTGATCCGTACATGCATCGTGAGATTCATACATCAACAATACATCTAATTCCTATGGGTGCTACTATTCTCACCCCATGTTTGTCTATTTCTACCCCTTATAATTATAATATAATTATTATGTAATTATTATATACTTTTTACCCAATAATGATTAGGTTTACACCTCATTGTCAATGTGTTATTCTAATTATTATGTAATTATCATATAACTTTCTACCCCATCTATACTATATAAAATAAGAAAACCACTTGGAGTTTCTAGACCACTGGAGGGAAAGAAATGAATGGTCCATATTAATGACAACTCATAATTATTTATGAAATGTCTCTTATACCCTTAATTAAAATCAATAATTATACATATGCCATTTTTTTAATTCATTTTCCAAATTACTACCTTAACTTAATTACATTAAATTTTGATTTTAATTTTTTCATTAATGAATTAATATTAAATTAATATTTACCTAAAATAAATATGTGTCATTATAATCCTTAATGATCATAGTTAAATTCAAATGTAAAAATTTGGATTTAAATGTAGAAGTGTAGTAAATAAAGTTCAAAATTTTTGTTAATTATTTTGCTAACAAGATTTAAAATTTAATTGATAAAACTTCAATTGTGAATATAATAAATTTTCATTGTTGATTTTCAGATATTCCATTTTTATATTTTATAATTTTCAAAATGTATACACATTCACATAATTGAAGTTTTTTGTTTCTTACATTGATATCTCATATTTTAAATTATAATAATTTTTATTAACAGATAAAATGTATATGATACTCATATACATTTTATCTGTTTTTGATATTGTATTATCAAAAACAGATAATATGTGTTTATTATTACAATATTATTATATTGTAAATAATAAAAAATAATAAAAAATAAACACATATTATCTGTTTTTGATAATACAATATAATAATATTTTTTTATTTAATATCAAACAACTAAGTAGTTTTTTATCTTTAATTAACTAGCATTCAATTTTTTTATTTTAATTATATATAAATTTTATAATAATATATTAAAATATAATAAAATATGTATTTTCTAAATCAACCCATGTAATACATGGGTTGATTAACATATATATTATAATAAAATAAAACAATTCATGTCATATATCACTTCTACAATACAAGAAAATTTTATTTTTCCACCTCTTTTTCCAAATTTAACACCTTAACTTAATTGCACTAAATTTTGACTTTAATTTTTTCATTAATTAATTAGTAATAAATTAGATTTTGTAACATTTAAAATTAATGTTTACCTAAAATAAATATCTATCATTATTATCCATAATAATCATAATTAGATCCAACTTTAAAAAATTGAATTAGTTGTGAAAATTATTATTATGTATAATAAAGGAAAACATCAAATGTCACGTGTCACCTCTACTTCACCAAAAAGATAATTACAACTTATAAAAAATAAAAGATAAATACATATTAATATTTTTAAAAAAGATAAATATACTCTATTTTTTGAATCTGTAAATAATAAAAAATAAACACAATTATTATTTTTGTACGTTTTTATTTTTACTCATATACATTTTATATAAATAAATTTAATTAAAAATTTCCACGTAATACGTGGGTTATAAACTAGTAATTATTATATAATAATGAAATATATACTTTCTACCACATAACTTTCTACCCCATCTTTTTTGTTTTCTAATTTTTGTACTTATTTTATTTTACATATTTTGTTTGTTACATATATTTAAATGTATAATCCCATGTTTTTTTGTCTTCTATTTTATTATATCTACTAGCTTATTTACCCATGTAAACATGGGTATTTTTAATAATTATTTATGTTTTTAGAAAGTTTAATATAAAATTAAGGAGATTATGAAAAACCAACGTGTTTTTTTTTTTTTGTGTTTTCGTCCCTTCATATTATTTTTTTCAGAGAAATTCTCAAGTTAATTTTTTTCGTTTAGTGAAATTTGACTATAAGAACCTGTTTTTTCAGTCTTTAAAAACTCAGTCTACCAATTATAATCTGACTCTACTAGACAAATTTCACAAAACCATGAAAAAAAATTAACTTCAAGATTTTTTGAAAAAAAAAATAATATGGAGAGACTAAAACACAAAAACCGTGAAAATTTTATTGATTTTTTTCGTAATAAACCCTAAAATTAAATACAAATTTACTTATAAATAAAATTTTTCTACTAAATATGTATGAATGGTATTTATCGTGTCTCATTTTTTTTAAAAACTTTTTATTTTTAGATTCTTATGTATAAGTAATAAACTAAAAAGTTGCTTTTTACATAGAATACAATTTAAAAAAAATTAGATTAAAAAAAATTATAAAACAACTTATTTTCAATATGGCATTATTTTTACTTTTTAAATATATATAAAATCACATAGTTAGCTAACTTTAGTAGTTAAATCTGAAAATATTTAAATCAATTAAAAAGTTATTTAAAAATAAACTTAGATTAATACTACAATATTTAAAATATTAGAATATATAATAATATTACATAATCATTAAAATAATAATTATATGGGGTAGAATTAGATAAAAGACTAAATTACATAAATGGTCCCTATGGTTTATATGAAATTACGGTTTTCGTCCCTGAAAGAATTTTATTACACCAGAAGTCCCTAAAATCGAAAAGATGTAACATTTTGGTCCCTGAAACTAACTACAGTTAACTTGAGCCGTTAGTTTCAGGGACATTTTTGTCTTTTTGACTTTCAAGGACCATTTATGTAATTTTCAAACTTTCAGGGACCATTTATGAAATCTTCATACTTTTCATATATATTTATCATTTCTTTCTTTTTTATAATTTAATTGTCCAAATATAACATTTTATTTTTTATTTCTTTTGTTTTAATTATTAATTTTTATTTGTATGTTTATTGTTATTATTAATGTTATTTTTTTATATATTACTATAATTATTTATTTAAAGTTATTATATGATAAACCTGGTTCATTTTTTTTTCAATTATTTTTTTCATTTAAGAAAATTAAAAATAAAAACTTGTTGTAGTTTTTTCGTTCGGAAAACCTAAAATCTAAAATCGAAATGATTTATTTCTTTTCTCCATTCAAAAAATTTCAAAATAACAAAACATGTTGAAGCTTTTTTCGTTTGAAAAAATAATATAATAAAAATATTTTGAAATTTCTTCATTGCCAATACTTAATAATTTTTAATTCTAAATGGTTTGAAGAAAGCAATAATTGGAATGGTTCGTTGCTTTTTAGTCATTAAATTCCAAATGGTTTGTTGTTTTTATTGAAAATTTTGAAATTGTATTGATTTTTTATCTATGTTTAATTAAAAATCAGACTGGTTCTTTTGTTTGAAAAAAAAAAACAAAAATCATAATGGTTTACCATTTTCTGATCAAAATAATTAAAATCAAAATGGTTCGTCATTTTTTTTATAAAACAAATTTTAATACAAGATGGTTATCGTTGTTTAAAAAATCAAAACTTATAATGGTTCATCATTTTTTATTCAAAAAATTTATCGAAATGGTTCATCGTTTATTTGATCCAAAAAACAATATTGGAGTGGTTCGTAAATTTTTTTTATTGTTGTTTAATCAAAAAACGATGACCCGTTATAATGAACCATTTCAATTTTAATTTTTTTATTAAAAAACGATGAATCATTATGATTTTTGATTTTTTTTAAACAAGGATAACCATCTTGATTTTAATGACGAACCATTTTGATTTTAAATGTTTTGATCAAAAAATGGTAAACCGTTATGATTTTTGATTTTCTCAAACAAAAGAATAATTCTGCTTTTTAATTAAACGTAGATAAAAAAATCAATACAATTTCAATTTTTCAATAAAAACAACAAACCATTTGGAATATAATTTATTTGACTAAAAAGCGATGAACCATTCCAATTCTTGATTTTTTCAAACCATTTAGAATTAAAAAATTTTATTAATTATTTGCAATGAAAAAACTACGAAGCATTTTGATTATATTCTTTTTCCAAACGAAAAAAGCTTCAACACGTTGTTATTTTGAATTTTATTGAATGGAGAAAATAAATAAATCATTTTCGATTTTAGATTTTCCAAACGAAAAAATTACAACTAGTTTTTATTTTTATTTTTCTTAAATGAAAAAAACAATAGAGAAATATTTGGATCTCAATAAATAATTGAAAAAAAAATGAACCAGATTTATCATATAATAATCTTAAATAATTAATTATAGTAATGTATAAAACAAAAATAACATTAATAATAACAATAAACATACAAATGAAAATTAATGATTAAAACGAAAGGGATAAAAAAATAGATGTAATATTTGGATAATCAAATTATAAAAAGAAAGAAATGATAAATATATATATGAAAAGTATGAAAATTTCATAAATGGTCCTAAAAGTTTGAAAATTACATAAATGGTCCTTGAAAGTCAAAAAGACAAAAATGCCTCTGAAACTAACGGCTCAAGTTAACGGCCGTTAGTTTCAGGGACCAAAATGTTACAACTTTTCGATTTTAGGGACTGCTGGTGTAATAAAATTCTTTCAGGGACGAAAACCGTAATTTCATATAAACCACAGGGACCATTTATGTAATTTAGTCTAGATAAAATATGGGGTGTAAGTATATAATAATTACATAATCATTAAATAATAATGATATGGGGTAGAATTAGATAAAATATGGGGTGTAAGTATATAATAATTACATAATCATTAAATAATAATTATATGGGGTAGAAATAAACAAAATATGGGGTGTAAATAGACTTACCCAATTCCTATTATATATACAAGCATTGAGTATTTACACAATACACCCCTGAACTTTTACAATAAAATTATTTTCAACTCTATTTATATTTGTACCCAACAAATCTAAAACGAACTAGTATTACATATTATACAACAGCTGATTAATATTAGATATTCAATATGAGATCCGAAAACAAACAATGATCTAAAAGAAACTAAGAACATATATTTAATACATAACATTATATATTCAAAAGGATATAATACATATTCAATTATTAGAACTGAAGTCAAACAAATATTACATGTTGAATACAAAATATTATATGCTCAATACAAAAACATTATATATTTCATAATACATATCTTTATATATATAATATGATATAACCAATTTGAGACGAACTACTATTAAACATTAAATATAGAGTATTAAATATTGGATATGAAACATTACATCTTCATTATAAGATCTGAAAACCACAACTGATCTGAAATTAACTAAGGTTACTTATTCATTCGTCGTTATGACCCCAAACCTGAAAATATGAACAGATCTAGATATAAAAAATAAAATATGGAAATCAGACATACCTAAATCTAACAAAAATATGAACCCTTACTAACCTTTCAAATTGAAAACTTGCAATTTTGAAACCCCATCTATTTATTATCAAGAAAAACCAAAGCATAAACTTCGAAATCCATACTAGAGTCAAAATCTTAAAGCCCCTGTTTGATGGAGGAGAAAAACATGAAGAAACTGATGGTGTTTGCGGGGGTGGCGATGGCAATAGCGATGGAGATGGCTTCGTGTGCTAAATCGATGTGTGCGTACATGTACGGCTGTGGGTGCACGTGAATAATGACTACCTATTGGTAATGAAAGACACATGTTCTTTACCTTTTTGTTTATGCAAGATCTCGAAGCCTCCATTAGAACCTGATCAACAATGTTGAAGGATTTATTTCAAAACTCACCTCCTAGCAAAAGAGATGACTCTCTAATATTGACTAATGTAATTCAAGTAATGGTTATTGACCAAAGGAAACATTTACTTGCTTATGTGGGGACAATCGATGCATATTATTTTCAGCAAAGATACTTAAACGGGAAAGTCGACTTTACACATATTGTCATTGTCTGTGTAAATGTGTGTGTACATATATATATATATATATATATATATATATATATATATATATATATATATATATATATATATATATATATATATATATATATATATATATATATATATACTTAAAAAATTGTTAGAAGATCAATATATCATGAGAAATGTAAGAACTACTATGATTAATTAATTTTACATGTTGTTCCAATTAATTTTACATGTTGTTCCACTTAACTCTATATATAAATTTAAAACTTTTTAAATAATAACCAACAAAGATGAGAAATGTAAAAAGTACTGTGATTCATGAATGTCTTTCAAAAATTTTTAAAAGCAAAACTATTTAGTTAATAGAATAAAATGATGAGTTCAAGTCAATGTTAAAGTAAAAAAAACAACTAATATATTATTCAAAATATTTGAATTGTTGATTTAAATGTATTAATATAGAATCAGTAGTTATCCATTATTATTGTTTTAAAAAAAATTTATGCACATGAAATTCAAGATATTCAAACTACTAATTCAACTTAATTATTACAATTATATCTTCTTATTAATAATTCAAAATTTTTAAATATATGATTTAAAAAATAAAGTTATCATTACTAAAGCCGAAAAAAAAACTGAACTTTTATTTATCGAAACAACATTTAATTTTTTATATGTCATCTTAAGAAAATTACGTATGAAAATATATTCAGCCAATCAATTTTTATTTTTCAGTTTGTTTCTTAAATCATCAAAATGTTTTTAAATTCCTATTTAATCTCGAATATGTATATATATATATATATATATAGAGAGAGAGAAAGGTGTAGAATCGATTTTTGTTATTGTACTTTTTGTAAAATGCATCATGTTAATGTTGATCTTTAAAAAAATCATACAAACATTACCTTTAAATGAGCGTGTATCCATAAATTACCCACATAAATCCTTCTTTTGGTTCACAACCATTACTTTACTTGCATAAGTGAAGATTAAGAAGTCATTTGTGTCACTAGATGGTAAATTTTGAAAAAAAACCATCACCATTTTAATCGATAGAAATACAAAAAAATTATAAGAGACGAAGATATCAAAGAGTTGAAGAAAATTATATGTGACAAAGCATAAAAGCATTGAGATAATGTTGAGGAAATGCTACTACTTCAAGGCTTTATAATGGTGTCAAAGAATATAATAAAATATAATAGAATGATATTATATTCTATAATAGATTAAATGACAATAAATACTCATTTATTTGTTGACATAAAAATAATGTTGAAATAAAAGATGATTGATTTAAATTAAATATATAGATGAAAAACAATGAAAACATTATATTTAATAAAAAATATTAATCATAATAACAATATTAGTTTTCTTTTTTGAACAGCTACTGTTAGTGGTTAGCACATGTGTTAAACACCTTGAGAGGGTGAGGACCAAACCCCACACCTCGATCTAAGGAGAAACGCCCAAGGCCTAACTCGAGACCTCAACCCATCTTGATTATGATGATAACATCATACATACATATATAGAGAGGGAGGGAGGGGGTGGGGGGGGAGGGTTCAATGAAGTCCGTGCATTGAAGAATATCAAAGAACCTCAATGCACCACCACAAATGCATCACAATTCCCGCGTGATGCATCATTATTTTCCACGTGATGCATCAAATTCCCACATGATATATCGACTTCCACATCATGCATTACGAATTTCTAGCGATGCATTGTGGTTCTCCAATGTTATTCGATGCATATATGTTCTCCATTGAACCCACCCCTATATATATGTGTGTGTGTGTGTGTACATCTTTGGAGGTATGGTTGGGTTACGGTAAAAACCCCTAAATTCCGTAAGAACGTGAAAACAACTCTAAAATGTAAATATTTGATATATAAAATTATGTATTTGATGCTAAAATTTATACATATGATAAATATATGTATTTAATGCAAAGATTTACATATATCATGATAATTTTGTCCACTTTATGTATGAATTTGTGCACTTCACAAAATTATTTATTGTATAATCTAATGAATTGAAACTTTAAAGATAATTTTAATGTTACATTATGATATTTATTAATATGAAAACCAACAATGGTTTTAAGTTATAAATTTAATTTTAAAATTTGTGCATTTGATGTCCAAATTTATGCATTTAGGAGTGTTCTCACGGAATTTAGAGGTTCTTATTGGAACCTAACCCTATATATATAATCAGGTTCATCAGCGTACCCATGAAATTTCAGTGTATCCAGCGTACCCTGTTGTAAATGATCATTCACACACTACAACAAATATGTCATTTGTTCACATCATTTTTACACGCTTTTTAAAAGTGTGTAAAAATTTAGTAAACTTTCTACACTTATAAATGTATTTAAAATTATTGCAGTAATAAGCGTGAATATATATACTAAATCATCCTAATTACCACATTTAAAATCATAAAGAAAAAAGCTCACATTTGTATGTGGACAAATTTTAATTTTTTCACACTTGAAAGTGTAGAGATTAATTTGTCACACTCAATTTTGTCACGCTTCCTCTTATGTGGACAAATTAAATGTGACAAATTGATTTTCATACTTTTAAGCGTGAACAAATTATTAGTTTGTCCACATTTATATCTGCAAACTATTTTTTAAACACATATTTGAGTATAAAAACTCCACACTTGTAATTGTAACTAATTTTTACATTCTTATAAGTGTGAATAAACATAAAACCTTTTTACGCATTTGCTAAAAGCGTGTAAAAATAACGTGTAAAATTGAGATTTTTTTGTAGTGACATATATATATATTTTTGCATAGACATGTATAAGACAATAGATGCGTGCAAACACACCTCAAGGTTTTCTAACTAAATGAACTCAAAGTATAAATTACACAGTTGGCAGTGTACCAATCGTGTGCAACATAGTTTTAGAATCACCGAGGATTTACCCAACTAAGTGAACAGAATAAAGAATGGAAACTCAAATACTGCAACCTAATCCAATATTTAGCTATTTCGGATTTGTTAAAGAAACTAACAACTAAAGACGACAAAAAAAAGATAAATAACTAAATCAATAAGTTAAACTAATTACGACAAGAATAAAAATAAAAACTCTGCTTTTTGGCTTTTTCGAAATAATTAAAAACTAACAATATCAACTAAAATTAAAGTAATAATGGGAACAATCAAATCACAATAACTAATTAAAGTAATATGATCATATCAATAACATTATAAGACTTTTTATTAAAAGGATGAACATCACAATCTTGTGAATTGTAAAAAAAAAGATTATGTGAATGATGTGAAGGATCGTTCACTTGGATGACCATTCACTTAGATGTGCATGGACATTCACATGAATTTTAAGGACACAGAAAGTGTGAATGTATCTGAAATTCATATATCATGTCATAACGTTAATTTAAACATGGTTAAGAAAAAATATTTAAAATTTTTTTAAGGTTGGTACCTTCGAGTATATTTGATTTCGAGATGTACATTTTGAACCTGACTATATATATATATATATATATATATATATATATATATATATATATATATATATATATATATATGTGTGTGTGTGTGTGTATGTATATATAATATGGTTGGAAAAGTAACACTCGTTATGTAGCGCACCAGAAGGTACCACCTTTTTAAAAAAATTTAAAATTTTTTTCATTAACATGTTTTAATTAACATTATAAAAATTATATGTAAATTTCACATACGTTCACATCTCCTAACTCCTCAAAAATGATGTGAACGTACGTTTGCATACTTTTGTATATATGTGAACTTACATTTATACGATGCATGATTTCGGACACTTAGAATGTGTGAATGTGCGTGAATATTATATATCTTCTTTATAATGTTAATTAAAACATGATTATATTTTTTTTTCTTAAAAAGTATTTTTACGAGTGATACCTTATGGTGCGCTGCATAATAGATGATACTCACTTGATATATATATAGTCAGGTTCAAAAAAGTATTTTTCGAAATCAAATGTACCTCAAGGTACCAATCTTATAAAAAATTTAATTTTTTTTCTTGATAACCATGTTTAAATTAATGTTATACGCATGATATATGAATTTTACAAACATTCACACTTTCAGTGTCTTTAAAATTTTGTGAATGTTCAGTGCATAGTTTTGTGAATGGTCATCTAAGTGAATGATCATTCACACCATTCACATGATCTTTTTTTTTATCATTCACAAGATTTATGATGTTGCTCCTTTTGAAAAAAGTCTTATAATGTTGTCTTATACATGTCTAAAAAATAACCTTTTTTATGCATAAAATGCAAAATTTATTTGTACATAAACTGTCGTGTTACTACATAAAATCTAGTCAACTTTATAGATTAAAAAAAAACTTTAGTGCTCATGTTTCTACAATTTTTCTTTTAAATAAAGATAAATGTATAACTTAATAAAAAATAAAAGAAGGTTATGAAAACTAAAATTTAAATTAGTTATCTTGTTTTAACAAAGGCTAGGTTTTTATTTAAACATTTCCTTATAAGCCGATGTGGATATAATGCATATAAACATGATATTCGTATATGTGGAGGGGGTTTAATGCAAAACTAACATGAATCGGAAAACTTTGGAAAATCTCTATTCACCACCACAAATCACAATTCCCGTGTGATGCATCAAATTCCCGCGTGATGCTTCGACTTTCTGCGTGATGAATCACCTAATCCAATGACTATTAAGTGGTTTCCGGGTTTTTCGATGCATATAGGTTTTCCATTGAACCCACCCCCGTATATGTGTATATTATGTATAAATTTATGTAATATGATATATGTGTATATTATGTATAAATTTATGTAATATGATATATATTATCATGATATATATGTATGTATTATTATTTATGTAATATGATATATACATATGCAAATAAATACACACACATGCGCATATATATATATACACACACACACACACATGTGTGTGTATGGTTGGGATCATTGCAGAACCTTTATTTAGTGCAGAACTATGGAACCAATCTAACACCATAGGATTATAATATACAATGTACACTATTGATACGATGGTAAATATGCAATTAACATTAATTTAATGGTAGCCCACCAAGTTTGATTACTAACTTTAACCATTATTTCGAATCTTTTAATAGTGAATGTATATGCAATGTTCCATATACGATATACAGTATTACTTCGACGTTGAATATGTGATATAACCTGTAATTCGACATTGAATGACCGTCTCATAATTTTTTTATAAAAAATAAACATTTAAAAATTTTTTGAAAAAATTATATCATGACCAGTCTCGTTAAATCCATCATGTTTGACTACTAACTTTGACAATTATTTTGACTCTTTTAATATTCAATGTATATGCGTGTTGCATATATGACAACGCTCGTCATAAAGTGTTCAAAGATAATTTTAAAACACCAATCACCTTAACTTATAGCTAGGATAAGTGGGTTCGTCTCCTCAGAAAGCATGTGGTTATTAATATAAATTTACGATGGTTGTTAACAAATAATAAAAACTACTAATTAAGCTAACTAATGGAAGGAAGTGATTGAAAGGAACTTTGGAAAAATAATTATAGCTTTATTAAGAAAACTTAAAGAACGAAGTAAGAACACCAACGACTTAGGATTTAGGGTTTCTGCTAAACTATGGATAATCGCCCTAGGGTTGCTAATTATTTAATTATTTGTAATTCCGATTAATTATCTTTATAACCTGACCACATAGACATAGTTATGACAATCAAATCTATCACAATCCGTATTTTGGGCACGAATCGTGTCATGTTCACAGTCTGTCTAAACTCCTAATCTAATGAGCTCAGCACAGCATGTAACACGACTACGACTCGTCTTGCAATAAAGATGTAAATAGAAACAAACTGAACAACATCTTTAAATAATAATGACACAGAAAACTACATAAAACATCTCATTCGTTACAATAATAAACTAATGGAAAACATAAATACTTAGCTGATAAACAAACCCTTGAACGATAATGGTATGATCATCAACCAGCTCGTACGAAACATTGAACTTGTCAGGAACACGTTTCGTAGTTGTCGGGTTGATGGAGGAAACAATGGAGCATAGAAGGAACCAAACCCTAAGCCTTCTCTGTCGGGTCTCGTACCGACTACATCGTGGGTGATGAATGTGAGCCTTTCCTCTCATTTTTTCTTGTTTTTCTTCCCCTTTTCGACTATCAGCCGCCCCATATATATAGAAGTTGAGATTTTTAGGGTTTTGGACGTCAAAACGCGAGTCCAGGGTTTCTACGCCGCAGGGGCGTAGCCCTGCGCCCCCTGCTCCCGGGGGTACGGCCGGCCTGTGCTGGGGTAGGCTGGAACTACTCTCTAGCTCCAAAAGTTACTGTTTTGATACTAAATATCCATGCATGATCATAACTAAAAATTCATTTCCTGTTACCCTGTGTTATAACCGCTATTAACACTTTACCTCGCAAACATTTCTCACCATAAACCACCTTTTTGTTTGCTCAAGGTTATATGCATGCAATTTATCGGTTTTGAGGTTTATAATGAACTCACTTATCGTTTGATAATTTCTTTTCTTTTTTTATTTAGCACACTTATGAGTTATTTTATTAAGGGTTTGAACAAGATTTTCTAACGAGTCCATGTAACGGAAAATTGATCAATCGCTCCCAAACCAGTTGGCTTTAGGGGGTTAGGCATAGAATACCCCTCAGATTTCTTTTCCGAACTGGTTAGGCTACCCATTACAGTTTAAGCACCTACATCTCACGGGTTTACTTGCAACATTCCCCCTTATTGCTTACGTGTATCATGTCTTTTGAAACATTGGTTTTGATAAAGTGTTTTATTCTTTAAAACCATACACAAGCTTAACATACTCAAATTCTTTTATTAATCTCATGCATGCATATTCATAATGACTCTTTCTAATAATTTTCAAACTAATTAGATCATCACAGATGTCACTTAGTATTAATCTATTTCCTAACTAGAATCATCATTTTAAGTTACTAGCTCAAACCAAAATAAATTAGGGAAATAAGACTGCTGCATTTCTACTTTTAACTGGTTAATCAAACAACTAATATTCAAGGGTGCATACGAAAATGAAAAATAAAATAAAATAATAAAATTGAATAAAAACTAAACTAACTTAATTGTTAGGAATAAATATTAAATAGAGATGAAACAATTATATTGTTTATAAGTTTAGGGATTTTATCGTAAATATTCTATAGTATAAGGGTTGTATGTGTATATACACAATTGTTGTCATTGTGTATAAATAGGAGAGTATGCGTTTAGTTGAGAAGGTAATGGTGAACAGTACACGGTTGCATAGAATAAGGATTTAGAGAGAAGT
The DNA here is from genome assembly GCA_020465985.1 of Centrapalus pauciflorus. NCBI lineage: Eukaryota > Viridiplantae > Streptophyta > Magnoliopsida > Asterales > Asteraceae > Centrapalus > Centrapalus pauciflorus. The sequence continues at coordinate 1,702,835 of JAANYP010004494.1, read as the reverse complement.
GTCAAGCAAGAAAGGCTCAAGAACATCATTGTAATATTTTCTCTCTAATCATTCGACATATTGTATTCCATGATTTGTTGTTAATTGTTCATAATTGTGATTAATGTTGTATGAATTGCATGAAATATGAATTCACATTAAATGCAAGCACACTCACATACTACTATTAAAGCATCACAAAAGGAACGGAGGAACCTGATCATTGAATGCAAAATACTGTGGTCGGTCGCCTTCTATCTTCCGCAATGTAAATCCACTCATATACATCTTGTTCATATACCACATCTCCTTGCAAGTCAAGCACTCCTCCTCATCCAAGTCGTTCAAAGCATTCGATGACACCATAATTCTTAAAGTCTTTCTTAACTACCCGTCTCTCAACAACTAAACTGAGATTCAAGTAGATGAGTGTACAAATAATGCAAAACCATGCAACTAATAAAAAATAAAATGAATGTATTTATTTTCATGACATAGTTAAATAAAGACCGAGATAGTCGTTTTGAAGCCGCAGTTTGGGTTGGAATAACCTCCCCAACTTAATTATCTATCAATTCTCGTTATGTTACTTAAAAGTTTGAGAATATTACAAAATAAATTGACTAATTATAATGATGCAAACTAATTAAATGCAATAAACTAAAATGCATATAAGCGATTCATATCATGATCTAATTAAAAGATGAGTTAATCGATTTAAGCATTAGCAATTGGGGTGAGGGCAAACCTCCCCAACTTAATTCCCTAATACACCTTTATTTTCTTCTTTTATAAATCATGAATAATATGCAATGCTAAACTATAAACTATAATGCAATAAAATAAAAATAACTGGAACCTAAAACTAAATAAACATAAATATACACTAAACCTCACGTTCGTAGGGATCACGATTGCACTTAACACGTGCAACGAGCCTTTAAACTCCCCAGTAGCCCGGGTGGAGGAGTTATAGTCTCTTGAGGGTTTCTATTGAACACACCCACAAAGTTCATTGGGTTGCCTCCCAAGAAGCGCTAAGTTTTACGTCTTTAGTCAGACGGTACCTCTTCAAGGTGGTTTGTCACCTTGTCCACACACCTTACCCGGATAGTTGATCGGTTTTCCCATTCGTGCGATTCGTACTCCATTGGTACATGAAATATCATGAAAAACAATTAGCATTGAATTAGAGCTAGTTTCAGGCATTAAACTTTTTAAATAATAATTAAAATAAGGGAGTTCGAAATATGGAGTTGTCTCCGTTGATGGTTGTGGCCGTGGGTCATCTTTTATGACAACTTCATTTTTTACTCTCTCTTTATCGTTAGAGTTCAGCAATTCTGAGGATGTTTTTGATGGATAACTTCGTGCTAGAATCCTCGCTCATCATCAAAGTCGTCATTCCGCTCCATGTAATTTTCCCTCTCAGCTTCTTGTTTTACAAACAATTCGGTGATTTTTCCCAATGTGTTCACAAAACATTGGAGATGCTTGGTATTTTCCTTCATAAATGTCATGCATTCTCTCATAAAATCCTCTTGACAATACCGATTTTCATCATATAACTGTCTCTAAGATGGTTAATAATCATCATAATACTCATTAAAAATCGGATATTGTTCCCATGGATTGTACGAATCACAATTCGAGTTGTAAGAGTCATGATTATCATTATAATCCGAGTAACTATATTTGAATGGATAATACCTTAAATCATTAGAATAATGATATGAATCTTCCATTCCAAACAGTTAAATTAACAAATAAAACACAAAAAAACACTAAATAAAAATTAACGAATAACTAAAATGAAACACCGTAAACCTAAACAACTACCGTAAAACAAAATTAATAAGCGCACTAGCTCCCCGTCAACGGTGCCATTTTGACAATGCTCATCATAAAGCGTTCAAAGATAATTTTAAAACACTAATCACCTTAACTTATAGCTAGGGTAAGTGGGATCGTCTCCTCAGGGAGCATGTGGTTATCAATATTAGTTTACGAGGGTTGTTAACAGATAATAAAAAACTACTAATTAAGCGAACTGATGGAAGGAAGTGATTGAAGGGAACTTTGGAAAAATAACTATAGCTTTATTAAGAAAACTTAAAGAACGAAGTAAGAACACCAACGACTTCGGATTTAGGGTTTGTGTAGAATTATAGACAATCAACATAGGTTTCTAATTATTTAATTATTTGTAATTCCGATTAATTATCTTTGTAAACTAACCACATAGACATAGTTATGACAGTCAAATCTATCGGAATCTGTATTTTGGGCACGAATCGTGTCATGTTAACAGTCCGTCTTATTTCTAATCTAATGAGCTCAGCACGACATGTAACACGGCTACGACTCGTCTTGCAATAAAGATGTAAATAGAAACGAATGGAACAACATCTTTAAATAATAATCACAGAGAAAACTCAATAAAACATATCGTTCGTTACAATAATAAACTATCGGAAAACATAAATACTTAGCTAATAAACAAACCCTTGAACGACAATGATATGATCATCAACCAACTCGTACGAAACATTGAACTTGTCAGGAACATGTTTCACAGTTGGCGGGTTGATGGAGGAAACAAGGGAGCGTAGAAGGAACCAAACCCTAACCCTTAGTCGTCGGGTCTCGTACCGACTACATTGTAGGTGATGAATCTGAGCCTTTCCTCTCCTTTCTTCTTGTTTTTCTTCCCCTTTTCGACTATCAGCCGCGCCATATATATAGTGGTTGAGATTTTTAGGGTTTTGGACGTCAAAACGCGAGTCTAGGGTTTTTACACCGCAGGGGCGTAGCCCTACGTCCCCCCTGCGCCCGGGCGCTACCTATTTTGGCAGCGTAAGGCGGCGTAGGCCTACGCCCCTACCTGCACCTCTCGCGTTGATTTTTTCCGGGCTGCTTCTAAATGACTTTCTAACCCTGATTGGACTTCATGTCTTGATCCTTTTACTCATTTTAAGTCCATTTAAGCTTTATTCATTCAAATGATAAATAAACAATTAAAAGTAGCATTATACTAAGACTTTATATATAAAATAAAGTCATTTAATCACATTAAAGTCTATATAAATTTGACCCTATCAATATATGATATATAACATTACTTCGATATTGAATATGCGATATACAGTGTTACTTCAACATTGAATGATCTCGCCATGCTATATTTCATAGTGGTCTAGCTAAATTTTTTTTACGAAAAATAAACACCTAAATTTTTTTCGAAAAAAGTATATCATGACCACACTCGTTTTAAAGAGTATAAAATTCTCTTTTTTATGGTATAATTTTTATGATTTAAGAATTAATCATATTAATGTTATTTTAATTTAAATAAATAGGATATTTATTTTGCTAATGTAAATCTTTTTCACAATTTCCAATCTTTTTCGTTATTTCCATAATTAAAATATCACTAATACCAATCTTTTTTTTCACTAATACTTTTAATCAAGACCATTAGATTAAACTAATTTATGAACAATATTAATTCTACAGTTTTATACTAAATTTAGGTTCTGCAATCCTATAATGTAGATTGATTCTATAGTTCTGCACTGAATAAAGGTTTTCCAATGATCACAACTACACAAACGCGCACACACACACTGATATATATATATATACACACACACACACACACACATATATATATATATATATATATATATATATATATATATATATATATATATATATATATGTATGTATGTATGTATGTATGTACCAATGATAATCAAGTATACAAAAGGTACCCTTCCAAAGCCACAAGATTAAAGAAAAGGGTTGTGATCAAAGATGATAAAATCATGCGCGGTGTTGGGAATAAATAATAGAGATGAAACAATTATATTGTATATAATTGTAATTACTCAATAGTATAGGGGTTGGATTGTAAATACTCAAAGCTTGAGTATTAAGTATAAAAAGAGGTATCTGTGTACTGTTGATAGAAGGAGGAATCTCAGATTACACAAAAAGACACGGCTGGAATTAGAGAGAAAAGAAGGATTGCTTTGCAAGAAAGCCAAGAACACCAATGTAATATTTCTCTCTTTAATCATTCAATATAATGTGTTGGATTGATAATTGTTCATATGAATTGTTCTATGTTGTATGAATTGCTAGAAATATGAATTCACAATTGGTATCAGAGCCTAATATGGCTGAAATTGATTGAATTTTGAATTTGAAATTTGATTTTTCGAACACTGTTACATCAATTTTTTTTTCGAAATCAGAAAATCAATTTTGGATTTTGATTTTGTGGATGAAATGTTCTGAAAATTGGAACGAAGGTGGAGCATTTAAAGTCGAATCTATTGTGATAAACATCAGATTTTAATTCCAAACACACCAGATTTAATTTGGATTTTACTGAATTTTTGAAAAAGTGTGTGTTCTTGAGGTTTTTGATTGATTTTTGGATTTTAATCTGAAATTGGCCAAAGTTGTTTTTCAAAAAGTGTTTGTGTGTGAAAACCGCAGGTTCGATTTCAATCTTAAATCAATTCGTGAATTTTTGTTGAAAATTGTCATTTTGAACTTGATTTTGATCAGTTCCTGTTCAAACTCGGGCTACACTGAATTCCTTGTTTTAATCGAGTTTGATCAAGTTGTTATTCGAGTTTGTTTGTGTTTCATTCGAGTTTTATGTATGCTTTATTCGAGTTTTATCCTTAAATGATCGAGTTTATTTCTTAATTGATCGAGTTTGATATATGCTTATTTCGAGTTTGATTCACTGTGTATCGAGATTGATTATACATTCATCGAGTTTCATGCCTTATGATTCGAGTTTTAAGCCTTAATCATTCGAGTTTCATGTTTAATTGATCGAGTTTCAAGCTTAATTGATCGAGTTTCATTCCATTTCATTCGAGTTTAACATAAATTCATTCGAGTTGCATAATCATATCATTCGAGTTTGATAATTCATCATTCGAGTTTGATCATTTATAGTTCGAGTTTCATCTTTCTTTGATCGAGTTTCAACCTTAATAATTCGAGTTTCATCTCATATCATTCGAGTTTCATTCTTTTATCATTCGAGTTTGACTATATGACCTATTCTGCTTAAATTGGTCATAACTTTTGACTGGAACATCGTTAGAAGGCCTACCATACGCCAAATCGAAGCTTGAAAAGAGCTCTACATTTCTAGAACGGGAATAGCCGGTTCGGTAAATTTTCAAGGCCCAATTCCACTCCAGAAAAAAGTTATGGGCATTTTTCTGCAGAAAATCTAAAATTTCAACGTCAAAAAGTCAAATCAGAGCTGATTTTTAACAAATTAATCATTCAAGATTCAGTTTTATTCAATCAAGATTCATTCAAATTTTCATAAGTCCATAAAAGATCTTGGAAGTTCATTCTTCTGCAATTCATAATGATGTTTGAACAATTTTCAAAGTCTGAGTTGATTGTCAAACTTACTGAATCTGAAAAGATTCGTAAGAACAATTATGACATTCTCGTTCAGTTAAATACTGATAAACATTTGGCGTTACGTGACGCACAAATACTGAATGAAGAAATTCAAAACTTAAAAGAAAAACAAAACTCTGAGAGTTGTGCTCATCAATTGAAAATATCTGAATTACTTAAAGAACTTGATGAGCTGAAACAAGAAAATTTTCAGAATGCAACTCAACTGAAATATCTTTTGCCTGAAAGATTTGATATTTACAAGAAAGTTCAGGATCTTGAAGATACACTTTGTAAGACAAAACCAACTGATCAGAATTGTATTTTAAACAAAAATGAAGAAATTTTTGCTCTTCAACAAGAGTTGTCTTTAACTAAAGATTTGATTGAGAAGGAAAGACATGAGTTCTTACTTAAAGAACAAGATTTTAAATCAAAATCTGAATTGTTTGAAGATGAAAGACAAATGTTCTTAATCAAAGAACAATCTTTTAAATCTGATTACCAATCATTTGATCATGACAGAAATTCAAATTTAGTCATTATCAAAAGTTTGGAAGATCAGATACTTCATCTTACAAAACAATTACATGTGTTTACTTCATCAACTGAGTCAAAGGTTAAGACCCCTTCTTCAATGTGTTTAAAATCCAATGTTAATCACTCTGGTTTGTCTTCTGAAAGTGAAGTGAATCTAACTAACTCTGCTAAGTTTGATTCTTCTTCAGATCGTAAACTTAAGTATCTGTTAAAGATACACAGCGGCAAAGATAAAATTGTGGAACAACTTCCGGTCAAGATTTACACCGGTGAATCTTCGAAGTCAAATTTTCTTAAAGTTTCTGAAAATACTGGTCATTCTAATCAGAAAACATTTTCACAGAAAAATACCAAGTATTATCAGAAACAGGCAAGAACCGGACAGTTTTTCAAAAAGAAGAGTTCGCAAAAGTCTGATCATTCAAATTCAAGTTTCTTTAGAAATTCAGATATTCAATTTTCTCATACTCAAAGAAATTTGTTTTCTGCTTTTGGAAAAGAAGCTGATAGTTATAACTTGCAACGGGTACCTAAACCCAAGTACAAGTGGGTACCAAAACCCGTTTTGAAATGGGTACCCAAGAGCGCTAACAAGTCTGGATCCAAATCTGTTTGGATACCAAAGACATCTTAAATTTTGCAGGTTATAGGTTTCTTATCATTTCAGATAAGAACCCGTTCTTCATTTCAATAGGCTCTTGATTACTTCAGGTCAAGACCCGTGCTTCAACTCAAAATTGGTTTCTAGTTAAATTCAGACTAGAACCGGGACTTCAATGAACCAGAGACAATGGTTTTCAGTTACTTCAGACTGAAACCCAAGCTTATGCGAAAAATGGCTTCTAATCACTTCAGATTAGAACCCGAGTCTGAAAGACAAATATTTCTGGAATTCCTGCCCTGAATTCAACTCTGAAGCTGCATTGATTTAGAGGGAGTTTTATTTTTATAATTTTTTGCTCCTGATTTCATTTCTATGAGTTGACTACCTGTGTTTGCTTATTTACAGGGGGAGTTTCAGACATTCTTTGACGATGACATTTTTTCAAAAACTGTGTGATTTTTCACGAAAATATTTGATATTGAAACAAGGAAGACAGTTGCTCCGGTCTCCAATTTCATTTGATGCACATTGTGTCTAGAGCTAATTATATACACTTTTAGGACACATCGAGTCTATCAGTCTGCGTGACTATAAACTGCTAGTCCAAAGTGACTAAGCCGGAACAAATAAGAGTGATTCTTTCATGATAAAGGATTTCACGATGACTATTGGGAAATCCTACCAGTGTTAACATCACGCCAGCGCTGAAAGTAGGTCACATAGATTTTGTCTATTGTGCAAACAGGAATCCTATGTGGACCTGGACTCATTTTCTCACAAAATGAATGTGTTTCATTTTCCTCAAAGTTGTAAAGCTTTGTTTTGTTCTAAAAAGATATAATATCAATTCGAGGGGGAGTGAACTTTTTGAGGGGGTGAGATAAATCTGTTTTGTATAGGGGGAGAAATGTCAGTTTAAGGGGGAGAAAATCAATTTGTAATAATTTCTGAGTTGTAATTGTTGTTGTATTTCTTCTACTGTAATTTCATTGAATTAATGTTTCTGAAGTTTTTGCATGATGTTCATAATTTTTTATGATCATCATGAGGGGGAGAAAAGCTGAATTTCAGAAACAACTGTTGAGTAGTTTGAAATCAACTGAAGACAATTGCTACATCATCTCAAGACAATTGATCAAGGGAGAGAATTAAAAAGCTATTCAGGATTCAAGGGGGAGTGTACTTACAAGAAAATACAAGAAAAGAGAAGATCAGAGAAGAAGATATGTGAAGATCAGAGAGAGTCAAATAAAGAAAAGAAGAAGATTCAGAGATCAGAGAAAAGAAGAATATTCACGAAAAAGTCCCTGAAATGATCTTTTATCAGAAAATTGATTTCATCTCTAAGGGGGAGATTGTTAGGGACAATATTTGTAGAGCTGAAATGAATATTACTTTAATAATTGTGTTCATCTCTAAGGGGGAGAATGTTGGGAATAAATAATAGAGATGAAACAATTATATTGTATATAATTGTAATTACTCAATAGTATAGGGGTTGGATTGTAAATACTCAAAGCTTGAGTATTAAGTATAAAAAGAGGTATCTGTGTACTGTTGATAGAAGGAGGAATCTCAGATTACACAAAAAGACACGGCTGGAATTAGAGAGAAAAGAAGGATTGCTTTGCAAGAAAGCCAAGATCACCAATGTAATATTTCTCTCTTTAATCATTCAATATAATGTGTTGGATTGATAATTGTTCATATGAATTGTTCTATGTTGTATGAATTGCTAGAAATATGAATTCACACGCGGTCCCCTTTTTTTTTGAGTTTGAAGGGTATTTTCGTAATAACAACGATCATTCACAACACTATAAAATGATAATTCACAAAACATATAAAAATGTTCATTCACAACACTTATAAAATGATCATTCACAACACTTAATTGATCATTTATAGTACATAATTGATCATTTACAACACTTATTTGATCATTCACAATACTTATTTGATCATTCGCAACACTTTTTTTTTACCATTCACTATATTTATTTGATCATTCACAAACACTTATTTGATCATTCACAATAATTATTTGACCATTCACAATTCTTCAACACTTATTTGATCATTCACAACACTTATTTGATCATTCACAAGATTTATTTGACTATTAATAATTCTTCTACACTTATTTGATCATTCACAACACACATTTGATCTTTCACAATAATTATTTAACCATTCACAATTCTTCAACACTTAGTTGATCATTCACAACACTTATTTGATCATTTACAATAATTATTTGACTATTTATAATTCTTTTACACTTATTTGATCTTTTACAACATGTATTTGATCATTCACAATAATTATTTGATCATTCACAACACTTTTTTTTATCATTCACAACACTTAATTGATCGTTCACAATACTTATTTGATCATAAACAACACTTAATAAAATGACCATTTACAACGCTTAATTGATCGTAGTATATTGATAATTTGTCCATTCGCCCTGATGTCACAAAAATTATAAATTGATCATTCGCGATACTTATAAAATGATCATTCACAACACTTAATTGATCAAATAAGTATTGAGAATGATTAATTAAGTGTTGTGAATGGTCATTTTATAAGTGTTGTGAATGATTAAAAAAAGTAATTGATCATATAAATACTGTGATTGATCAAATAATTCATGTGAATTATCAAATAATTGTTGTGAATGATCAAATAAATACCGTGAATAATCAATAACTCTTGTGAATGATCAAATAAGTATAGAATAAGTGTAAAAAGTCAAATAATTCTTCTGAATGATCAAATAAGTGTTGAAGAATTGTGAATGGTCAAATCAGTGTTGTGAATGAGAAAATAAATGTTATGAATGATGAAATACGTGTAGAAGAATTGTAAATAGTTAAATAATTCTTGTGAATGATGAAATAAGTGTTGTGAATGATCAAATAAATGTTGTGAATGATCAAATAAGTGTAGAATAATCGTAAATAGTCAAATAATTCTTGTGAATGATCAAATAAGTGTTGTGAATGATCAATTAAGTACTGCGAATGATCAATTAAGTGTTGTGAATGATGGTCGTTATTACGAAAATACCCTTAAAGGTTCTATAATGATCCCAACCCTATATATATATATATTCGTGTTGTATATATCGTATATATATATATACACGTAATATATATCTTTGTATCTATTTATGCAATATGATACATACATACATACATACATACATATAGACTTAGGGTTCAAAATAGTATCACTCAAAATCGAGTGCACACGAAGGTATCGTCTTTAAACAACTTTTTTTTTAAAAAAAAATTTGCAGAATAATATTATGTCATTGTTACACACATTATATGTGAATTTTACATAAATTCACAAGGTCTACTTCCTTTGAAATTTGTGAGTGTCCATGTATATTTATGTGAATGGTCATCCAAGTGGATTCATTCACAAAATTTGTTTTTCGAATCTTAATGTATGCGGGTATGATTATTTTGTTTTTCATAATCTTAGTTTATACATGTTTATGTAAAAAAAATCTGTGAATGATTATTCACAACGGGGTGCTCTGGGTACCCTCGATTATTTATGGTACGCAAATGATCCAGATTATATACATATAAGATAATTGCAGAACCTAACTTTGGTGTGAAACTGTGAAAACCATACTCGTCCATAGATTAGATTAATTTAATGACCTTGATTAAATTGATCGAGTATGGAATTAGTTAAAAAATATTGGTATTAGTAATTTATTAATTCATTCAATGGTAAAATTAGAAAAGATTGTGACAATAACAAAAAGATTGACATCACCAAAAATATATCATATATTTTTAAATTAAAATAACATTAATATGATTAATTATTTGATCAAAATACATACCATGTAAAATGAGAATTTTATGCTCGTTAAGATGAGACCGTTCATGATACATTTTTTTTCGAAAAAATTGTACTTGGTTTTTTTGTAAACAAAAGGTTACCGAGATATGAAGATTACAAGAGAGAATTTTAGACACTCTATCTCTTTGAACTTTCACACTCTCAAAACACACACTTAGGTGGAGGCTACTTGGAGCTTGGAGGCTCCTCTGAGACTTCTCCAAAACCCTAGGAGAACAAGATTATTTATACCTAAGCTTACTTTGGGAGTTTGTCAAAACACTCCCCTCAAAGACTAGGAAATTAAAATTCCCCCCTGAGTAAACTATTCCTATTTACAAATTGAACCTATACTTTTATTATATTTAATTATACACTATTTTAGGGCTAACACTCCCCCACGCCTCCTTCTTCCCCTCACTTATCTGTTGTAACAGAACATGCTCTCCTTGCTACTCTCTCCTTGATAACGATTGTTATCTATTACAACAGGCCCCTTTTCTGAACGACAACGACAACCTCTTCTTAATGACAACGACGGTGTTCCTCTTCTGAACCACAGCGATACGTTCCTTCATCAGGGACACTCGATTTCTTGAATGACAGAAGCAGAAAGGTATCTCTATTTCTCTTGTTTTTTCGTTCAATACTTTCAGGAATTGATTTCGAATGCTTTAAGCAACTGATTCCGAATGCTTTAAGCAAATGATTTCGAGACTTTCAGCAATTGATTTCGTTTTTTCGTTCAATATGTTCAATACTTTCAGCAACTGATTTTGAATGCTTCTATTTTTCCATAAAATGCTGATTTCAGATGCTGATTTTTCCATAAAATGCTGATTTCGGATGCAACTGATATTGATAAAATGATTCGATTTTTTTCTTTTCCTCTTCTTAGATCATGCTTGAGAATCGCCAAGTACAAATCGAAAGAACACTGTTCAAATTGTTAGGTTGTGACTCTGATACTAATCTCCTCTTTTTTCCATTGGTTAGACCTCTATTATCCTACGACTCATAATGTCTTGATACACTCTCAGTTCAAGGTATTCCAATCTTTATATGTCTTTGTTGATTTTTTAAAGATTCATCATTTGTGTTTGTTAGGTTTTTCTAATTTCTCATCTATTTTTTATTAATATATTAGATTTGCTGTTGTTTTTTGTTGAAGATCCACTGCCCAAGTGATTGGACCTAATTTTTTAGGCTCAGATGGAGAAGGGTTAGAGTACCAAGTGAAGTTGTGATCCAAACTGCTAATCGATTGTTAAGTGTCAAAAATTCTTTATTTACGCCGTAAATCAAGTTAGTGTCAATCCATAATGATGCTATCATTCCTTGTTCACATTTATGAAGTATGTCATTCCATTTATTGCTTTCTCTTTCAAAACAACTTTCTTTTAGACTATATACCTTATGTGAAGACCACTCATTACGGAGGAGTCTTAGCGACTTGGTCCTAAATTTGCAACACAATATCAATCATAACTAAGATAGCGTAATTAAGTTGCGGAATTCAAATTACATTACAACTATTAGGATTAAGTTTAATACAGTTTTAGAAACGATTTTACAGAGTTCAAAATAAACCTATAAATGTACAAGCTATTCTAGTACATAACTTCCATAAAACAAAGCAATTCTACCTAACCACCACAATTAACGTCTTCAAAGTTGTACCAAAGGGTCGCTGAGTAGGGTCTAAATGCTTCACTTGATCTTGACAGACCTAAGAACTAGGTCCAACAGGTGATTTGCCCTTGTCTTTTCTTGTAAAGAGATTCAACAACAACCGTAAGCAATGGCTTACTGGGATTATAGATTAATTAGATAACATGAAGTAATGCAAGGCGGAATGTGGGTATAACGTGATATGACTTAACTGCCGCCAACAGCCAACGCAAAGTGAGACATAGTATATAAGAGCAAGATGATGTCTAGGCCATGCTCACGCTTTTAGTGGAAGATATCCACTCAGAACTGGACTAGCTACTATTAGACTACGTGGGGGGAGCATCGGAGTAAGCAACCACCAAATTCGAATGAACTGGTGAGATAAGCAAGGTCGTGGACAATAGATCAGTAAAGCTAAAATACCGAGCTGAAGACAAATATATCAATGATGCAAGCAATGATGATAAGCATAAATAAGCAAGGTCATGATAGCAACATCAATTTATAATAATAACTGAAACAAACTGTAAAGACAATGTGTGCAGGATGATATATCATATAGCTATCATGATCCACAGGGCAGCTGAACATATATGAATGCCAATAAACTTAGAACAACAATATGTCTCACCTATAATCAGGCATGTAAAGCTGATATATATATATATATATATATATATATATATATATATATATATATATATATATATATATATATATATATATATATATATATATATATATATATAACTCATAGCTTTTTAGACTGAGCTGTTGAGCTTTGGCAAGCGGATTACTCCACCACCTGAGTTATCTTAGGATTTTACTTTACACTTTGGCTTTCTGGATTTGGCTTGACATTATAGACTTTGACCCACTTTTCAATAACTTTATTATTTTGTTCAGATTAATTTGAACGTGTGCAGTGTTTGACATTGGCCTACAAATTAGCTCTAAGGCTTTTCATTCAATACCTTATCATGTCATATTAGGCTTTTGTTGAATCATCATTGAACTTAGGACTTGTATTACATGATTTTGATGGCTTATAAGCATTTATGTCTTTCTCATGGACACATGTGACTTCATTAAGTCATTTTAAGGTTTCATTTGCACATTTGAATTCTCATGAAGACATATAAGAACATACCATAAGCTTATTTAATTATTACATGTTCTTATAATTGTATGTTCATTCATTTAAGCATGTATACATGATCATGATACTTATACATTATGTAATAAGAACAACAACATGATTTTAATGACTTATATACTCACCTTCATATATACATGCATAGTTAAGTCATTCATCATAATGCCTTTGTTTAGACTATAAGCTAAATATTATGATTATGAACCTTGTATATACATATATATATTTATCATAAGCATGTGTTTACATGATCACACATCTATATACACTTTAATTGGATGCAACATGTGAATATCTATATAAAGGTTGTTGTGTTTAATTGATCATACACACATATGTTCATTGATTTCCAATTTGATGTCCTTTTGTGAATATATGTATGCATAAATGCTGCTGTGAATTGATCACAGCAAACTAAATCCCATATATATATATATATATATATATATATATATATATATATATATATATATATATATATATATATATATATATATATATATATATATATACACACATACACACACACACACACATATAACATATCTATATACTACTGCTGCACATTAAGGCTACTTTCTTGTTAGTTGATGTTTAAACACATCCGAGACTTACATGTGTAAGTCTTGGAACTTTTTTTTATTTCAATATCAACAATGCAATTATGATTTAAACAATTATGAACACAATCAAAAACACAAATGACTGAATGATTTAGATTGAAGAATGGAGAATTACATACGATCTTCCGGTTTCTCTATTTGCACAGAAAACTAGAGTTGACTCCAATCCGTACGATGTCGTGCAATTACAATCAAATTCGTACTGCTACAGTACCCTCTATTTTCTATTTATACAAATACAAGAAATGATTATTTAGAATAAGCCCCCCTGTACTATTACATTCATAAACAAAATATTAAACCCAACATTCTCCCCCTTTTATGAATTGTAATCAGTCTTCAGTCTTTTAAGCCCAACTTCATTTTATATCTTCTAATGCTTCTTCGGCTTCTCAATCTTGATTCAATCTTCGACACAAAGACAACAATCATTCTCCTATCAAATGGAATCATGCCACCACCTTTCCAACGTCTCAAAACATCGTGATCAAGAATTTCCTTTCAGAGCTGTCATCACCTTCTGAAGAGTACCATCTGAATACTTATTCAGCTCTATCATTCGCATGAAATGAAATATAGCTCTTTCAACACCAATTTGTAAGTCTTGGATCGACATTAAGACTAACTTGGAATGCATGAAATGAAATATAGCTTTGAGAGCGAATCTACAATTCTCTTCTCTTTTGTTCCGGCATAATTCATCAAATAAATCTTTAACATCAACTAGATGAATCTTGAACAATCAGCTTCACTGAACTGATACGTCTTCCCATCAGCTCTAGTAAACGTGAATGTAGGATAGAAAATATTGACAAAACGATCTTTGTCAATTCTTTTGAGTTCAGCTATCCTATGTTCACTTCTCACATCTTGTATCCGTTAAGACTCCATCTGAAGAAAATGTGCATAGTTGACCAGGTTCGGCATGTTGGGCTCAATGACTCTAAAAAGCTTCACAAAAGAACATGGAGTATACTTTTTACAAAATATCTTTTTTTCTAAATAATCTTCCAAAAATGGATGCCTATTCCTCTTCTTGATGAAATCAACATTTTGCTTTCCTAACAACTTGAGCTTCTTGACTTTCTTCTTCTTAGTAACCTCTTCATCATTCAGTAGGCTCAGCATATCAGTAATCTCAATTTGAACCACTTATTGAACAACATACCTAAGATGATGCCGTCATTCTGATTCTTCTGCCAGGATAACTTTGAAAGAATTTTTCCATAAGATCTACTTCAA